>CM037851.1:130510134-130529114 GCA_021234595.1 Delia radicum
TTATCAAACTCTGATCGATCGAAACATTTGTTTTCCAATTACATAAAATCGGAAAAATGCTGAAATTTATTACGTTTTCACTTAAACCATAATTGAGGCAAAAACAACTCTTTGAAGCTTACGCTCAGGAAACTGAAATGTAAGTCGTTCCCTTTTTCAATTGAAATTTCATTTGTATTTAACTACAATTGCAGCGGTCTTTACATATATAGTATTCTAAGTATAGTCCTTTATATCTACAAAATTTTGTTTAAAAATATGCAGCGGAACGATGTCAACGTTATCTCTTGAATACATACAATTTACACATGTTTTTCTTATAAAAAATATTTTCATATATGCCATTATAACGCTAGTCATCTTCATAGTCATTATTATAAAAATTTTATATGGCAATCAAAGAAAATAACATTTCTATAACTAATGTTGGTTGGGTTTTGTTTATTTTTTTTTGGGCTATCTGTTTTCTACACAAAAACCACAACAACAAGCGCTTGTAATTTCTTAAAAAAAAAACGTGTTTATTTTTAATACAAAAATTAAAACGTTTTTGAACAATTAGCATACCACGGCTCTTCTCAACAAACACAGTTTTTTTTTTTGATATGTGTTGTTTTTACAAATTGTAATACAACAACTACACATACATGCACTGACATACAAAGTATATCGACATGTAAAATTGTTGTTTTTCAAATAGTTTTATTTTATAATTAGGGTTACCAGATCATTCATATAAAATTTTAAATATTTTAGCTTTTAACATGTTTAGGTAATAACATTTAAATGTCTGTTTACTGAATGTTTTGAGTATATTTGTAGTTGTGATGTATTTGCATTATTTGAAACACACGTAGAGGAGGAAATTGTTGATAGATGGAGAAAATATATTAAAAATCATGATTTGTTTTGCAAACCAGCCACCAGAGTAAATATTCGAGGAAGAGCTATAGCAGGTTGTGTGTATGTGGTAAATAGAAATTTAAGAGAAATTGGTTTGAAACATTCTTTTCACACAATTGACGGTATAGTGGTTATTCGAATTGAAATAAACGAAATAAAATTTAGTATTATGCCAGTTTATATTAGAAGTGCGGAATGGAATATGGAGTTTCAAGAGTTAAAAGCTTTTTTTCAATAATAATAATGATATTCACAAATTATCTTTTACTGCTGGGTTAGAAGAAAGAAAATCTGAAGATAAAACCATAAAGAGTAATGGAAGCCAGCTGATTGAGTTTTGCAATGACTTTGGACTTTTAGTTTTGAATGGATGTACAATTGGTGATGAAAATGGTGCGTTTACGTACTTAAGCGCAGGTGGAAATTCCGTAAATGATATTTGAGCAATATCACAAGAAGCATTGCAATATGTAGTTTCAGTTTCAAGTTGAGTCTAAAATCTGGTCAGATCACATGCCGCTTAGAATAAAGTTAAACGTTAAAGGTCATAATGAAAGAGTCGGAAGAATGAGCCTTTTGACGAAATTAAAATGGAAAGATGAATAAAAGGAAATATATCAAAGAAAACTTAACCAAAATCTGAGGATGCGAGAAGTACAAGGTAATTTCTATTCTCTAGACCAATTAGTAAATGTTATTAATGCGTCAATATCTAATGCAAAACAAAACAAAAACAAACTAACTTTTTAAAATAAATGGTTCAATTATAAATGCCTAAAAGCAAGAAAAAAATCATTTGCGCTTTTAAATGCCTTTAGAAAATCAAAAATCCGCAGGATAAAGAAAAATATCTTCAAGACAAAAGGTGTTATGTTAATGAATGTAGAAAGCAAAACGAGAATTATTATGTAGAACATAATATAAAAATTAGTAACACAAATATTTCAAAAAAGTGGTGGGAACTAGCGAATGAAATACGAGGAGAATGTTTAAGAAAGGGTTTAAATATACCTGCATATAATTTTAAGAATTACTTTCAGAGTTTGTTGAACCAACCAATAGAATCTTTGGATATGCAATTTGATCCAACATGGTACGCAGATAATGATCTAGATATAGCGGTAACAGTAGAAGAAGTTAAAAAAGCCCTGAGTTTAACAAAGCCAAATCAAGCCCCAGGAACAGACAGAGTTCCGTACGAAATGTTTCAAAATGCGTCAGAAGAATTTATCATCGAAATAACAAAAACTTATAATATCATGTTTGAAACTGGCAGAGTTGATGAGAAATTTGTACAAAGTATTATATTTCCAATACACAAAAAGGGAGATCATAATAACCCCAATAATTACAGGGTGATATCATTTATGAATTGTGCTGCTAAGGTGCAAATCTGAGCTATTCATGCAAGACTTACAAGCTGGATTGGAAAAGCATAATGTTTTAAATGAATTTCAAGCTGGTTTTAGACCTCATTATTCAACGGTCGACAATATTTATAATTTGGCAGCTTTAGTTCATTTGAAAGGTATGAAAAAAAGAAGACATACTCATTTTCGTAGACTTTAAAGCAGCCTTTGATAGAGTCTGAAGAAGCTCCTTAATTTTTAAGCTACATTTCTACCAAAGTCATACATTTTATAAAAAATGTATATAAACATACAGAATCTGCAGTATGGACGGGAGAAGAAATATCAGAGTTTTTCGATACTTACACAGGAGTCGTATTTAGGTAAAAGTAATTTTAATGAAATTGAACTCATGAATATTTTAAATGGTAACATTGCTAACGGGTGGAATAGGCTATATAAATTTGTTAATAACACATTAAATTATAAGAAAATTAAGAATTTGTATAATTACTTAGTTTAAACTTTGATTTGTTAAGATATATTTTTATAACAGACGAATATAAGTCATTGTTATGAATTACCTACTTTATTTATTTTCATTTATTAAATAAAGATTACAATACAATACAATACGAGAGCGGATCAATAAGTCCGTGACTTTTCGAACTTCCCTCGTAGTTATATAAAATGCAAAACTCCTCCCATCAAGTACCACCTGTTAATAGACTACTGTTAAATTTTGAGCAAGTTCCGTCATTTACTTTGCGTTTAACAGCTGTTCCAAACATACAACCTCGTGTTTTTTTTTTTTAAATGGAAAAAAGTGAATTTCGAGTGCTCATTAAACATTATTTTTTGCGAAAAAAACCGTCAATCAAACCAAGGAAAAGCTTGATAAATACTATGGGGACTCTGCACCATCGATTTCAATGGTTAAAATAGTGGTTTACTGACTTTCGTTGTGGTCGCACAAGTACTAATGACGCTGAAAGTTCTGGACGGCCAATTGAGGTCAATACACCCGAAAATGTCGAAAAAATCCACGACATGGTGTTGGCCGATCGAAGAGTAAAAGTGCGTGAGATTGTTGATGCCATAGGCATTTCATATGGCAGTGTGGTTTCCATTTTAAATGATCAGTTGGGTTTAAAAAAGCTGTCTGCAAGATGGATGCCGCGTTTGCTCTCAATTGGAAAGAGATTTAGCTCCAACGATGAAATTATTGATCAAACAAATGCCAATTTATGGACCTCGGAAAATCTTATTTTTTGGAAGGGATACAAAAATTATAGAAACGTTGGACTAAGTGTATTGAGCTAAAGGAGATTATGTTGAAAAATAATTTTTTTTTTTGCAAACGAAACTGTGTTTCATTCAAAAAGTCACGGACTTATTGATCGGCCCTCGTACAATACAAAAAGATTCTCATAGAGTTTATTTTTGTCTGTTGTATGTAATGTCTCGGTTTGAGTTAAGCCAACTATCTTTTTCTATTGCAGACAACTGAAGATTTGGGTGATGCTAATGAAACAATTGTATTGTCTGTCATGAAAATGATCAAGCAACAACTAAAATCGAATATGACAATATAATATTAGGTTTTTGGACTTGAGGTAGAACAACATTCTAACTAAATATATGAAAATATAGAAAGTCCGAAAAAATTATTTTTGTATTTTTAATACAAAAATTAAGAGGTTTTTTTTGTTAATTTTATTTTTTTGCTTTTTTTTTTTTTTTTAAGAGAGATGGGCACGTGAGCAGAATTTTCGCGTGATTCACGTGAATGACACGTAAGTGTAAGTGAAACCTAAATTTACTCACCTGATTGTGAGTGAGTGTGAGCAAAAAAAATTTCTTCGTGAGTAAGTGTGCTTGAGTCAAAATTTTGCAAGACTGGAATTTTGCGAAAAAACATTGTTTTTGTTTTTACCAGTATATTCTTAAATTTTTTTCGCCGATTTAATAGTTTTGGGTTTTAAAATGCAGAATAAATTGCAAATTTAGTTAAACATTCACAATTTAACTTAATTTTTGCATTTTTTATTTTTATTTTATTTTCTTCATTTCCAATGACCTAGCCTTTTGGCCATAATCGGTCATAAACTTCTACTCAAAAACAAGTTACAATATTTCTGTATTATTATAACAAGAGATAAATATTTAAAATTAATTAATAAAATAATTATAAAAAAATATATAATAAAAAATATTAATTATAAAATAATTAAAAAATAAAAAAAAAATAAATCCCAAATAATCTAAAAAATTTCAATCTATATCAGCCATTAATTGCTGATAAAATAAAAAAAAAAAAAAAAAAAACTCTTCTATCATCTATTAGAAACATTTTGAATAAGTTTTCTTTTGAATGTATTAACCGAATCACAGAAATCTCGCCTTAAAGTATTTGGCAAATGATTAAAAGTCCGTGCTACTCTCACCTGGAACGATCTTTCCACAATTGGAGTTAATTTTGGAAACTTTATCTGCCTGTTCCTGATAGTTCTACAAAATTCAAACAAGTCTACTATGAAAACAGGCGATTTAATTTTCAAAACCTTATAAAAATGTAATAGGCATCTAATATTAACAAACTCAGAAAACGAACAACCTAAAAACTTTGAAACAAATGAGGAAATATGTTGGTGCAACCTTATAGAATATAAATACCTGATAATTCTATTAAAGGCCAATCTTATTTTCCTCATAATATAACCATATGTTCCAGAATAAACTTCTAGACAATATAAAAATAAAGGCATAAGCAGTGCATGAACTACTCTCTCCTTAATGTGTAAAGGAAGGAACAAGTTTAGGTTATATAATTTTCTCAAAGTAAAATTTATTTTAGAAACTACAGAGTTTATATGATGCTCAAAGGTCAATTTGCAGTCAAGAATCATACCAAGGCCTATTAACAACGAGGTTGTACTACGATTCCGCCTAAAGCCGTATTGAGCTTCGTGAAGCAACTTATTATTGTCTATATGTTCAAGCAACTGGGCCTTCATCAAATATTCAACCATTTTAGATAAAATGGGCAAAATTGATATCGGTCTGAAATTATCAGATGTATCTAAGTCATTATTTTTCCTAATCGGAATAATCTTTGCAACTTTCCATAATTTAGGAAAAACTGATGTAGTTAGTATAGAATTAACAATATAAAGCATATAATATCCAATCATAGGCATTATTATTTTCAAAAATTTCAATGTAAAGCCATCATATCCAAATGATCCAGATTTTATGGATTTAAAGGCTGTGATCATTTCATATAAATCAACATTTCGAAATGAAAAACCATCATCATTAGGAATATTGATAGCACCAATATTGGTAGCACCGCTAACAGACTGATTAGAAGAAAAAATTGTATTCAAAACATGCGGGTCAGTTTCCTGAAAAGTCTTATCACTACTAACTATTCTATTTCTGTTCAAAATAGACCATACTTCTCTAGAAGATTTATTATCAAAAATTTTACTATGTACTTGCCTTTTAATTTTCCTTATAACATTCTTTGCTCGGTTTCTATGCTGACAAAAGATTTTCCAATTGCCCTCACTTCTGTCATGCAAGTATGCATCATATGCAAGATTCCTAAGAGATAACTGATATTGAATTTCAGGGGCCTTAAACCAGGTATCCCCAATATTGCATATCTTTTTTATCTTTTTAGGAACAAAGCAGTGCAAATATCCTAAACAATTGTAAAGCATCAAAACTTGCTCGTCTACATTTGTAATCGTAACCAAATCACAAAAGTTACAATCCAAAACAGCTGCCTCCATGGAGCTAATATTGACTGCATTATAATCATAGAATTCATAGTATTGCTGAATGTCTGGTACAGCAATTACAAGCGATATAAATATTATATAATGATGGGATATTCCAGGACATTGAAATTGATCAGAACATCCTAATAATTCCGGAGAAGACACTAAAAAGTAATCCAGTAAGGATGTTGTATTATTAGCCACATTAAAGTAAGTAGGTTTGGAGTTGTGTATTACAGACAGATTCAGTCTACAACACAAATCCCTTATCCTTAAAGATTTATCAATATTGAAAAGATTATTGTTGAAATCTCCCATTATGACAACATTAGAGTATTCAACGAGTAAATCCGAAATCTGATCTTCAAATGTTGCAAAACGAACACGAGGTAGATAAACAGTTCCCACCAAAACTTTAACATCATTAACAGTAAGTTCAACGAATAAAGATTCAGCCACTCCATAAGTCTTGCTACTAAAAACTATTCTATATTGCATTTTCTTGGAAATGAAGAGGGCTACACCCCCTCCCCTACCATTAGGCCGATCATTTCTATAGCATATATACCCTGGGAAATTTATTATATTAGTTGACACATAAGGCTTTAACCATGTTTCGCTAATTCCAATAACATCCAAGAAACCACCATCAAAAACAGACTTAATTTCATCTAACTTTGAAGAGTTTTTATTTAATTTAAAACTTTGAAAATTAAAATGTCCAATATTTAAGTTTCGTTCAAAATTGCGCAATTGGGATTTAAGAAATGCATTATCACTTACAGCATTTCCTATATTGTGATTAAAATTCATATTTAAGTTTCAAATGGAAACATATAGGGTTTCCAGAAAATCAAATTAACAACTTAGGTTCTCTATTAGTTTACTTACTACAATTTACTACTTAAACCGCAGCTGGAAATTTTGAACACCAAAGTATACAAAGTTCTCCACTACAATTAAAAGCAACAAACTTTTTGGAAAAACAGACGATTGAATAAAAAGTACGATTGAATAAAAAGTACAAAAACTTAAACTACTCAGCATTTTATTTCTTCCGGTACAATTCTATTTCGTATTTTGAGTGTTTCACGTGAATCACGCGTGATTGTGAGTAAAATCTGAATTTACTAACGTGAGCGTGAGTGAGTTGAATGTTCCTGATTTATTGTGCGTGAGTGGAAGTGAGTCAAAATTCACTCAAGTGCCCATCTCTAGTTTTTAAATTACTTATCTAAACCAATACAAAATGGTTTCACTGGACTTGGGAGATAAATTCACTGAACAAGTATTTCCCATATCGCTGTTTGTTGTATGGTAGTTTGCAAGTGAAACCAAAATTTTCCAATTTTTAATCTTTCGCAGTTTTTTCTATAGAGTTTTTGCGCAGTTTAATGGAAATGAGTATTGAGAACAGTATTTGAAAAATTGTGTAATTTTATATAGTTTGAGGTATTCTAAGTTGATGTCAGCGCACCAATAACGGGATACTAACATCACCAACTCATAAGCAATTGGTGTAAATTTTGAAAAAATATGTTTTTTGCGTCTGACATTAACAATTATATTTGAAATTGGCTAACGTATTGCTTTGTAAAAAGCACCTCCGCCGAGTCACAAAGCCATTTAAAAAAATTTTAGACGTAAACATCTTATGAACTTTTTAAAATTTTGGGAAATATAATTATTTTGTTTCGCATATTTTTTTAAAAAAACATGGTTTGATAACATATTTAGTCATCTAGAGTGAATCCTTACGACGGACTAAATTTATAAAGTGCAAAAAAATTTAATGTTTTTTCATTCATAGCGGGTATAGCGGCAGTTTTTCCCAATACATTTCGCTTTGCGACAACTAAAGCGCTACATCAATTACGCCAAAACGTACATCAAATAAAAGATTTTAATGAGCTTAATACTATAATCCAAAATGCATTAAAAAAATCTAAGGACTTTAAATTTTATGGAGTAAACACATTTTTCATAACCTCAAAATGGATCATTAAAAATTTTTTTAATTTTGCGAATTTAAAAGTATTTAATATAATTTCCTTAATTGAGTAACCCTAACTAAATATCATTAAATATTCAAAAAATTCGCCGTTTCTAAAATAACCGTGGTTTTCTTTTTAAATTATAATACATTACTTTTCACTTATAGTCACATTCCTTAGTTGCACCCAAATTGTGGACTATATCGCTAATGTGACTAATTTTCTAATAATGATAGTGTGTCTAATTTTTATATTCGGATATAGTCATCATTTAATGTGACTATATATAAAATTGATAAATGCAACGAGATTTATAAATTGATGTAGCTTTTATTTAATCTAAACAAAAACAGTAATTTAATTTTTTTTAATTTGCTTGAAACTTAAAATCGCCATAATTTTTGCGCCGTTAAAGATAAATTATTAACACGAATGGATTTAGCATGCTTAAACATCGGCTAACATATGTACAAAAACAATGTTATTTATGTCATACAAAAAAAAATGTTTGAAAATATTTTACTCAAAGTGTCGTTAATTTTTGAAGTTCCCCATATACCCAATAAAATAGTAAAATCCAAATAACAGGTTGCAGAACAACTTAGACTGTATCATAAAAGGTTCTAGTTTATGTTCTACAAACATTCTTTTTATATGGGGTTTGTCCTTTTGCAATAGGTTCTTTACCTTCAGATAAGAACAGGTTACTTTAGAACCGGTTCTAGAACCAGTTATAGAGCTGGATATAGGGCAGTGAAAACTTACATTTTGACTCCTAGGAACCTAGAACCGGTTCCATGCAACCGGTGGTAAAAGAAGCTGTTCTGAATAATATTCAGAGGTAACCAATTTTAAAAAATTTTGCTGAGCATGTACTAATAAAAATAACCGGACATAAATATGACACAGTTTTTACTTTTACAGAAAACCCCAAAATTTTGGTTTTTAAAACTATTATTAATTTTTCAACGTTAATAGTATATGGGCTATTTCAAATTTTTTGAGCACCTGCTGAAACCGATATACTATGGCTCTTATTTCGTTAAGTTTTATGAATTGAAAAAAACGTTGTAAAGAGTTTGGATGGCTATACTTGAAGGATATAACGTGCAAAGTTTTACATTAAAAAGTCTTCACCTTAAGAATTGGTGGTCATCTAAAATTCGAAAAATTAAAAAAACGACTTGAAACTTGCAAGAGTTTTTTCATTCATTCCGTTTTCTCTGTAATAGTTTTTAGCTTTCAGATCCAAACCAATACAAAATATAGTCACTAGACTTGGAGGATATATCCTGAAAAAAAATTTTTTTGATATCGCTGCTGGGTGAAAAGTTGCATGGTGGTTTACAAGTGAAACCAAAATTTTCCGAATTTTGAACTTTTTGAAGATTTTAAATAGGGGTTTTGCGCCGTTTAATAAAAATGAGTTTTAAGCGCAGAATTATAAAAACGGCGTAATTTTATAAAGTTATAGGTATATCAAGTTGGTGTCAGCGCACCAATAACGTATCACGGACATCACAAACTTAAAGGAAATTAGCGTAAATTTTTTGAAAATGTATCTTTTTTGCGTCTGACAATCTGAATTGTCTTTTTAGTTGGCTAGTGTATTGCGTGATGTGAGTAACTTCGTAAAGTACACCTCCGAGGTGAAAACGCACCTTAAATTTTTTAAACGCAAAAATTTTATGAACTTTTGAAAATTTTTGCAAAAAAACAATTTTTTAAGCTTTTTTTATATCAAAACAGGGCATGGGAATATGTTTAGGTATCTAAATAGATTCTTCGCGACGGACTAAACTGATAAAGTGCAAAAAAAAATAATTTTTTTCAATCCTGGCGCGTGCAGCGGCAGTTTTTTCCAAACACATTTCGCTTTGTGACAACTAAAGCGCTGTATCAATTCCGCTCAAACGTACATCGAATGGAAGACTTTACTGAGCTTGATACTAAAATCGAAAACGCACCAAAAAATTTTAAGGATTTAAAATTTTATGGAGGAAACAAAATGTTTCTAACCTCAAAAAGCATCCTTGTATGAAATATTTGATTTTGAAAATTTAAAAGAATTATTTTTGAATTTGGGTTAATAAGTAACCCAGAATCCCAACAAGTATTTTATAATCGGTCCAATATTAATATTTGCAAAAAAAACGCGTTTTTTTTTCAACCCCTAGAAAGTGAGACTATATTTTTAAACAATATTCACGAGAGCCACCTTAACAAATTTCAACAAAACAATTAAAACATCCCAGGTAGAAAAATACAATCTTTAAAACGTTTTAAAAGCATTTTTCATGATGGTACAAGCGTTTTCAGAACATACCAAATTACAAATTTAAAGCGTTTTGAGAATGTGCAAAATGATAACCCAAATTTACGGTCTGAGGATGGTATTTTATAACGTTCTCAAAACATTGCAAAACAAAATTTTTGAAATGCTTTTTCAATCGTTAAATAAGTATTTGCAGAACATTTTGGCTTACAGTTATTAAGCGTTATGAAAACGACCCAAATGATAACCGCTTTGAGGGTTGTAATTTTGAACATTGTCAAAACGCTCGAAAGACAAATTATAAAGATCTTTATGAATTGTTCATAAATACCACAAATAATGAAACATGTAAAATATGATTAAAATAATATAAATAAAGTAACAAAACATTGTAATTTTAAATAGTTTAACTAGCGTTTTATTAAGTTTTGAAAAAGTCCTCTAAAATATTGCTTTATCTGTCCTCAAAATATAGTGCTTTATAAAAGATATACAAGGACTATACACTTTATAGAGTCGCTACATTATGGGCTGGCCATATTGAGTGATTTATTGAACTCGGTTCATGAAGAGAAAAGCATATAAAAAAATTGCATAAGAAACCGAGTTCGCATATAGATAGACCCCTTATGACAGTGTTGTTTTTTAATCAGTAAAATATTTTGTAAAAAAAAAGTATTTCTAAAGTACTATTGGCAAATGTTAGAAAAAACGCTTTAACGCAATGGTTTTACATTGGTTTTATTTATAAACCGTTGTAAATTTTGTACGATAAGAACTTCTAAGTACTTTTTACAAACGTTGGAAAAACGCTTTGAACCAATGTTTTTACAGTGTTTTTATTTCACAAATATTTGTAAGTTTGTATAAAAAGTATTCCTAAAATACTTTGTCCGATCGTTCGAATAGCAATCCAAAATAATGTTTTTTAAATGCTTTTTTTCGTATTATTTGCAATTATCGCTTTGGAAACGCTTTTATTTTAGTACCATCAAAAACAAACGTTTTGAAAACTCTTCGTTTTTTGTACCATCCCAAATTTCTACCTGGGATACTACCGCGAAAACCGCCAAATTATCGCCGATGCAATGACATCTTAAAGAACTTGCTTTATTATAAAAATCTTTGATCATAATAGCCTTTGCTGAATACTTCTAAGAATAAATATTTGAGTTTCAATTCAGTTTATTTTATTTATGTGCGTGAATAAAAATTAATAAAATGGTTTCAGATTATACATTAAAAAACGTGAAATTCGTAAAAAGAAAACTGAGAAAGCGAAACAAATTAACCGATAAAAGACGCGAATATCGTTAATCTGAAAAAATAAAAAGCAAAAAAAAAACAAACAAATCGCAAATTGGGTGTAAGAAAGTTAGTTAGGTATTCGGTTTTTAAATAACAACAATAATAATAATAAATACAATGCCATCAAAACAAACAATTGCGGATTAAAAAAAATTGAAAACGGCTTAGAATTTATCACTGAAACCCAAGATTTAACTAACGAAACGTTAGTTACAGCTTCCAATTTGCAGAACAATTTTACAAATTTTCAAATATAACAAATCAAAATAGCAAAAAATCATGAGTGGTAAAGTTTAAAATCGTTATATCTCTTAAACCATTAGCGATAGGCAAATAGTTTTTTTCCCAAAATATTACAAATTATGTCTTATACTAGCCGTAATTTTGTAAAATGTTTAACAATCTATACTTCTATACTAATATTATAAAGAGGTAATGTTTGTATGTTTGTTTGTTTGTAGAAAGTAATCTCCGTAACTAATCATACGATTTCTAAATTTTTTTTTACCAATATTTAATTTGGTCCTCCAGGATGGACATAGGCTATATATATTCAAGTGGGCGTGGCACCTCCCACATAAATTGAATAACATCATATATTTTGACGATTGTGATAGCAAGAGTTTTGAACATTGCAGTATCCCATATGTTACTGATTTGAATAATCAGGAAAAAAATGGGGCGGGATCGGACCAGTGGGAGTGGCAGCTCCCATACAAAGTAAATATTTAATACCATATTTCTACAGTACTATAATAGCCATAGTCTTAGAAATTTGTGCACGTTGATTATTTGTTAATGTGAATAGTCATGGGAAAAATGGGCGTGATCGGACCAGTGGGCGTGTCAGCTCCCATACAAAGTAAATATTTAATATCATATATCTACAGTTCTATAATAGCCAGAGTCTTAGAAATTTGTCCACATTGATTATTTGTTAATGTGAATAGTCATGGGAAAAATGGGGCGTGATCGGACCAGTGGGCGTGTCAGCTCCCATACAAAGTAAATATTTAATATCATATATCTACAGTTCTATAATAGCCAGAGTTTTAGAAATTTGTGCACGTTGATTATATTATGAATAGTCATGGGAAAATTGGGCGGAATCATACCAGTGGGCGTGGCAGCTCCCATACAAAGTGATTATTTAGCTCATATACAAAATTAATATTAATATTAAATATCTAGGGTTCTATATAAGCTATATAGCCTTCAAATTTTGTACGAGTCCATCAATTACAAATATTAGTAGTCGTACTGAAAATGGGCGGAATGGGATAAATGGGCGTGGTACCAAAAGCAAAAAAAACAATAAGCATTAAAATAAATTATCACATTCAAGACTTTTTGGCAAGGTTATTTAATAATGTTGTTCAAAAATTGTTTTAGCGTTCCTCATAGTCCTAGAATAAATAAAAAGGTAAAGAAGTAAACAATAAATTTATGATATGGTTTTAAGTAACAATTCATGTTTAACAGGTACACTTAACATAAAAAATATATTATTATTTGCGTAAAAGAAATTTCTTGATTTAAATAATTAATTACAATTAAAATTTGAAGGCAAAACAAAGTTTGCCTGGTCAGCTAGTTTTAAATAAATTTGTATATGCATACACGATCAAAAAAAAAAATTTTTTTTTTTTTTCAGTGTATTTTAAAAAGTATTGAAGCTTTTACAAATATTTTAGTGTGCTAAGAAAGCCCTTAAGGGGTATTATCCACACGCGTTATCCTTTTTCAATTTTAACAAAAACTAATTTTAATATTTTTTTTAATTTTTAACTTGAAACCGCCGTAAAATTTGCGCCGTATAATAAAAATGGTTAACGCGAACGGATTTCACATGCTCAAATATCGGCTTATACACACAACAAATCGACAATGATGTCAGACAAAAAAAAAAACTTAAAAAAAAATGTCTAGGTGCTGTAAATTTTTGAAGTTGCCCATATATCTATCTATAGAGTAAAAACATGTCCACTCGATCAAAAAATTCATTTTAGGATCGACCATCGCAGATTTCAATGAAAATCACTATAACTGTCATAGTCGACAAGTAATTGACGAAACATGCATTTCAGATTCCGGACCCTTTGGTTTTCCTAAATATTAAAGAAAGGAATGGCCGAGGAATCGTATTTTTTTATAAACGAATGAATTTAATGATTCAAAGAAAATTTCTGATTGATGGAAAAAATTATGAAATGTAAAATTCAAAACAACATTGATTTCAAATTATAAATATTCCCTACAAGAAATGGAATGACCGAAACTAACACATGCAAATCTTGCATCTTCCTCTAACTTATGAATTTATAAATTAGAGGGAGATGCAAAATCACACGTACACAAAGTTTCCTTCACTTTCTTCATATTGCCCTTAAGAAATGATAGGAACTTTGTTCTATACATTGATGGATATTTCCATCAGCAGGGTCGGTCATTTGACCGGTCATATGACCGTCACTGTTCTTGCTGGGTTATTTGTTAAAGTGAATGTTCATACCAGAATACTCCCCTCATTCACTTTAAATTGCATTTATTACAAAATTAACAATGTTTGATGCTAACGGTTTTGTTAAAATATCAGCGATCATCTCCTCAGTGGGACAGTAACTACAAGTTATGATACCTTTCTTCACTAGATCTTTTGTCATTTTATATTTAGTATCCATATGCTTGGTTTTAAAAGAGAACTTATCATCATTTACTAGTCGCAAGCAGCTTTGGTTATCATTAAAGATTGGTGTAGGTTCGTTGACTGGTTGGTTTAAGTCTTCTAGCAGTTGTCTCCTTTGGCTTCTTTAGCAGCTTCTGATAAGGAGATATATTCTGCTACACAGGTAGACGACGCAATAAGAGTTTGCTTCTGACACGACCAAGAAATTGTGCCGCCGTTATAGAAAAATATTCGTCCGCTATTAGAATTTCTTCTCTTTCTTCTTCTTCAGCCAATTCACATCAGCATAACCATGTAATTGTTGCTCTTCATTTTTGTCACTTAATTTAACTTTACAGTTTCTGTTGATTTCAAATATTTAAGAACTCGTTTGCATTGCAACCTATCTTCATTGGTTGGTTGTGAAACCTTTTGAGCTTAAATATTCAAAGAAGCTGAAATATCAGGTCTGGTATTAACGGAAATGTATAGAAGATGGCCAATTAATTTTCGATACTTAGTATTATTTGCAAGAAGTATGGGTTTGTCTCCTTTACCGTAACTGAAGTTCTTGTTGGTTTTGCTTCTTGAAGACCAAATTCTTGAACAGTTTTATTAATATAGTTAGACTGACAAAGTTGAAAATTTCCATCTTCATCTTTTGTTATTTTAATTCCTAAATAATGTTTAATTTCACCCCAAATTTTGCATTACAAAATTACTTGATAATGAACTTTCTATATACTTTATTTGTTTGTTAGTATAACAGGCTATTATGAGATCATCAACGTAAACAATTATATAGCAAATCTTTCCATCTATATTACTACTATATAAACACGGATCATTGATACTTTGAGTAAATTTTGACTTTAATAACACTTAATGCAAAGTATTATTCCACGATCTTGCAGCCTGTTACAAGCCATATATGCTTTTCTTTAATAAGCATACTAAATTGTCGTTATCATCTTTAAAACCTTGCGGTTGTTTCATAAAAGGGTCTCAGATAATTTTCAATAAGAAATGCTGTTTTAGCATCTAAATGGTTTACAATCATATTTTTGCTTCCTGCAATTGACAGTAAAATCCTTAACGTTATGAGAGACACAACTGGAGCGAAAACTTCATGATAGTCGACTCCGTATTTCTGAGAAAACCCTTGGGCTACAAGTCTAGCTTTAAACCGACTTACCTCGCCATTAGCGTTATATTTTATTTTGTATACCCATTTACTGCCAATTGCTGTTCTTCCTTCAGGTAATTCAACGAGGTCCCATGTCTGATTGGTTTCATATTCTATTTCTATTTCATCTTGCATGACTGCTAACCATTGTACCCTTTCGTCACTATCTATAGCTTCTTGATAAGTTCTTGGCTCTTTAATTTCTTTAGTTGTCCAGATTTCATCTAGCAATCTCCTGGATTCAACACCTTTATTTGGCCGACTTGAAACTCTTACTGGTTGTTGTTCTTCTTTGTGTGGCTTTGTAACTTTAGATGTATCAGTACTTGTGGTTTGATCAACAGTATCATCCTCATTATTGATTGTAAAATCGTGAATTAAAACAATGACTACCTTTTTAGTTAAATTATTGTAACAACGAAAAGCTTTGGAATTGCTATCATAACCAAGAAAAATCATTTCTATTTTCTTATCAAGTTTACGCCTTTTTTCGGAGGGCATGTGAACAAAACATTTAGAGCCAAAAATATGTAATTCGTTTAAAACTTGGCTTAGATTAGAATTAGATTATATTTCACTATCGCCGCCGCGACCAACTTAGGTCTTTTGTGCTGCCTAAAGTTACCCTAAAGATTCAAGCTACCTATAAAGCCAATAATCCTATTAGGCAAATCTTCATAATGTCCGAAGGGGAGACAAAGCGATTGCCAAGAAACTTATCACGCCTTTCACATAGCCTCGGACATTCGCAAAGAACATGCTCTGATGTCTCAGCTACCAGTTTCGCAAAACCTACACTCATCCGTGTCCGAAAGACCCCTTTTGCGCAGGTGGTATCTGAGATTGCAGTGTCCAGTCAGGTAAGACACCAGGGTTCTCAAGTCACCCCTCCCGAGGACAAGCGTCTCCTCGATCCTGCCACTGGAAAAAGAAATTAATCTCTTAGCCTGTCGTTGGCCAAGAGAGTTTTCCCATAGAGAGAGAATTCTGATTCCCTCCACGACCCGAGCTTCTCCCTAACATACCCCAAAGGTATACCACAGAATGGTTCAGGGCCAATAAAGGGCCTTCGGGCCCCGCAATTAGCAAGACAATCTGTCCTCTCGTTGCCCGCATGCCCCTCGTGACCATGAACCCACCCTAAGGTAAGCGAGTTTCGCCTGCCAAGTCGGTTAAGAGCCAGAATGCATTCCATGACCAGACCAGATGACACCTCATCATAGGACATTAAAGCCCTTAATGCCGCCTGACTGTCAGAAAGAATGTAGATGCGAGATCTAATAGTGCCCCTTCGTAGACACTCCTCCGCGCAGACACAGATAGCAAAAATCTCTGCCTGAAAATGGAGGGGTATCTACCCATGAGTAAACTTGGCTTAGTACCATACCATAATTCATATGGTGTGCTATTGATAGATCTTGAGAAAACTCTGTTCTGAATATAATTTGCCGCTGTGACAGTTTCCCCCCCAAAATGTGTTTGGTAAGTTAGCATCAATGAGTAAACATCTAGCCATTTCAATCAGTGTCCTATTCTTTCTTTCGGCCTTTCCATTTTGCTGTGGTGTATAAGGAGCTGTTAATTGTGTGTGTATACCTTCAGATTTTAAAGAATCGGTAAAACTCTTTCCTGTGTATTCTCCACCCCTATCAGAACGAATAACCTTTGGCGTACGACAAAACGTGTCGGACATAACATAACAAATCTTTAAAAACTTGTTCAACTTCCGACTTACGTGATAATAACACACTGCTACAAAAAAACCTTTTTTGTCAGAACTTAAAAACCGACCTAGTGGGGGTTGTAGGCCTAAGTGAGGACAATAAAAACCGTTTTCAAAAATTTTGAATAGGATAGGGACACGCCTACATCAGATTGCTTTCCACAATTTGTTAAATAAGGGACTTTAGCACATTTAATTACTATAAATGCAATTAATGTTTATCCCGATGAAAATAAATTTAAATAAAAAAAATAATTTTAACAAAATAAGTTGATAGTGCAGTGTTCAAAACATTTGCAACTCTTAAAGTAATTAACAGGAAATACAAACAATGGTTTTAACGCTCAGTATTTTGTAGCGGAGCCATTATTTTTATAACTTCTAAACACCTCTTAGGCATTGAGGCAATGAGCTTTTTAATATAATCGTCAGAAATTTCATTCCACTGCTTCTCCAACTCGACGACGACATTTCGGAATACTTTATTGCCGATATTCCGTTTTACAATCATCCACATGTTCTCAATCGGGTTGAGATCGGTATATTGAGCCGTCCACGACATGATTTAATTTAATTTTCCTGCAGCCAAACTTTTACAACCCCCGCCGTGTGTTTTGGGTCGTTGTCGTGCTGGAAGGTCCATGAGAGTGGCATTTCCCATTTGCATACGGAAGCATAACTGAACTCGAAAGATCTCTATAGATTGTGGCCGTCATTGTGCTAGTAATGCGGTAAATTGGGTCAATCCCATTTCGTGAAAAACACCCCACACCATAATGTTTCCACCTCCGTGCTTCACTGTGGCGGTAGTGTATCTGGGATTAAACTTTTCGCCTCTTGGTCTTCGAACATTGACTCTTCCATCTGATCACCGGAGGTTGAATTTAGACTCATCTGACCACAAAACATTTTTCCATTGCTGTTGAGTCCAGTTCAAATGAGTGCGTGCAAAGTCAAGCCGAGCTTTTCGGTTTTTTCCCGACAAACGGTTTTTTTTTTGTACATCTATAACTTCTAAGACCATATTCTCGGGCTCTTCTTTTAATGGTGGGAAGACTGGCATCTATTAAAAGTTTAGTTTTAGCTCTCTGAAACTGCTTTGGGATATTTCGTAAAAAATTTCTTGATTTTCCGATCTTCTCTTGCAGTTGTAATACGAGGTCTTCCACATTTATGAGTTGTGTGGATGTTACCACTATTAACATGCGGCAAATCGTTGATTTTGGAACGGAGTACTTTATAGAAATTTCTTTTTGGGAAAGTCCATTTTGAAAATCATTTAAAAATTTTGATTTAAAATCAGAATTTGATTTATTTCCTGCCATTTTTTTACAAAAATATTCTTACGATGTTTATGCTTCCAACATCTTATTACAACTATTAAAGAACAATAATTACACAAGGCAACAATTTTGAAAAAATTTTTTGGGGCTTTGAAAAGCCCTATACAATTTTGATGTATTGTGGTCCCAGTAGTACAAATATGGTTCAATTTTGAAATTCTATGGAGAGGTTTTTTTTTTTTTTAAAAATTTTTAAGTAAATTATAATTTTTTTTGACGTTTCTCCACATAATTTATGATAACTAAAAAAATTAGTCCGATATTATTCAAATAAATTTAGAAAAACTGAATTTACATAGCCTTTAATCCGTTAATATATTGCGTTTCAATCGGCTCAGTAGTTTCGGAGTTATAATAAAAAATTGAGGGAAAAATATTTTTTTTACGTGAAAATAGCAAATTTTTTTGTTTAAAAAAATCATAAAAAATCGAAAACGGCAAAAATC
>CM037851.1:130529214-130575689 GCA_021234595.1 Delia radicum
CTATAAGGATCGGTATTAGCGTAGTTCGTTTGTACAGCTTGAAGGTATATTGGAGTATAATTACGAGTCGGTCGTTGGGGAACGTTAAAGTTGATATTGCCCAGCAGAAAGTCAGAGGTAGTATTTCCCTTAAGCAGATTGGCTAAGAATACACATTAAGCATTATTCTACGCTTTTAAGTGTTGGCACTTTAATTATTGACAATCTAATGGTGTATGACGGAAGATTGATCTTCAACACGATTAGGAAAAGAAATTTTTTTTGAATAGTTCAATGCGGCTGTTGTAAATTTCAGCGTCAGGATCCCAGATAATTGATCCGTATTCCATAATTGGTCTAACTAGAGACGTATATAATTGTTTTGTTATATTGGATCAACAAACTCTTTCGCCCATCGTTTAATAAAACCAAGCACGCCACGAGCTTTATTTGTCATCATAGTAATATGTTTTATAAGTTAAGTTTCGGATCAACTAAAATACCAAGATCTAAGATTCATTTACTGATTCCAAAATATAGCCACCTAAGAAATACAAGCAGGGCGAGTAACATTTCTTTGCGAAACGCATATGATTACATTTTTTAGATTTAATTCCATAAGGTTATGATTAACCACATGTAGAAACTATCCAAGTCCCGTTGTAACAAGTTCTTGTCGAAGGTGATTTAAATGTAAGAAAGATTTTACGTCATCAGCATACATCAAAATGTTGCAATATTTTATTGCCAGAGGAAGATCATTTATGAAAGATGTGAATAATATCGGATCCAAGTGGCTACCTTGTGGTACACCTGAGGTCACAGTAATGATTTTTAGATGTGTGTTATTGAAACAAACTCGTTGTTTACGGAGTGTTAGATATGATTCAATCCAATTTAGAGTATTATGGGTGAAGCCCATTAATATAATTTTCTGATAGGTAGATCGTGGTTTACTTTATCAAAGGCTTTGCTGAAGTCAGTGTAAATAACATCAGTTAGCTGACGGTTGGAAAATCCACGATTAACCAAAGTAGTAAGTTGTAGAAGATTTGTAATTGCTGAGCACAACCTTTCCTAAACCGTGCTGATGAGGTGATAAAATAGATGAAACTTGGTGACTGAGAAATCAGTTAGACACGTTTCAAAAAGTTAGGTATAGCACTTAATTTAGCTATTCCCCTATAGTTGATTACATTGGATTTTGTTTCCAGATTTAAAAAGCGGGATAAAAACGATCCTTCCAAAATTGAGGAAAGTATCCATGCTTTATCGATGCATTAAACATAATCGTTAATGGAGAAGCTAATGCATGAAACAATTTTTAAGATACAGCTTGGAACACCATCTGGACCACTGAGAAACGATGATTTTAGATTCTCCATATAATTTTTAACTTGGGAGGTATTTATTAAGGGAACAATATGGGTTGGTTTTCCACAATAGGGTACGGGTATATTTGGATTTGTCATAATAAACGTCAGCATATGTTGTGGTAAAAAATTCAGCAATAGATTACTTATCAATGAGTCGTCACTGCATTCAGTATCTAAATATCTCATAAACTTCGGATTTTCTTTTAGAATTGACGAATTTATAAAAAGCCTTTGGGTCATATTTGAAGTTGCGCTTCATTTTATCCAAATAATTTGTATACAATTCGTATTGAGTAAATGTACTCAGCACGAGCAACAGAATATTTACCATGATCAACAAGAGATCCTGATTTTTTGTAATTTTTATAATGTTTGTTTTTTACATTTTTAAGCCTTGACAATTGTTTTGAGCCCCAGGGAGTATGTTCAAGCACACAGGCTTTCGGGACACATTCATCAAAATAATCCATTATAGTTTTGTAAAAAATAATATATATAACCTTATGATCGTATATAACTTTATCTTGAATTTGGTTTTTGAAAATTTTTTATATGGTCTCATACATATTAATATCTTAATATATATCGATTGACATAACCGTAGATTTGGCATATATTACTAAATATGGTACATATTAATTGACATGATTTCATACATAATTTGATATATATTACGTATGGTATCATATCAAAATTTAGTTTTACATCGAATCTTAAGTGTAGAATGACAATTTTAAATTGAGAAATAAATTTGCTTTTGGGCATGTTGAACATTAAAAATTAAATTGTTGTTTGTAATTCAAAATTTAGAAAATTTCTAATGTAATTGACAACATTTTAAAATGATATTTTCATTTGTAATTTTTCGATTTAAATTTCAGCAGAAAGCTTAATATATTCATCTGAAATATATAAAATTGCAAATATAATTTTGATTTTGCATTAGAACTTGCAAAAACTATAGATCAAATGTAACTAATTATTTTGAACTGAGAAAATTTTAAGTATAATGTTCAATAATGCACAAATCTAATTTAAATTATTTGCACTATCATTTATTAAATATTATTAAAAAATTTAAAAGAAATCCTTAATTAATTTATAACTTCTTTAATTTATTTGAAAATTTCTTGATTTCAGCGGAAATGGTAAATAAATACAACAACCTCTTGCAGCTTGTAAACTATAATAAATTTTATGTTTAACATTGTTTTTACATATTATCAAGTTAAAAGGAACCATACGTTATTTATATTTAAATTAACATATATACCATATTATATTCTATTATATTAAATTAGATACAATCGTATAGTATAACGTATCATTTGATTAAATTGGACGAGGACAAAACTATATCAACTAATTTCTTATTGTATCGAAATAAATCGAATATGATACAATTAGATCTAATGAGATACAATTTATCGGGCCATTTTCGGATGAAATTTTAAATAATTAAGTGTGTGGACATATTAAAGTAGATAAAGCTATATAAAGATTCATATCAGTTTTTTAATCGGGAATAGACTTCTGTTGTTTCAAAAAGTTGTGTATGTTGGTATATATAGCAATATATTATTTGCTATGGTCCTGTATATAATTGGTTCTTAATATATCTGATTATATATTGCTATTAACACAATATACACTCAGGGAAAATATAAATCGTTTGTCATCAATCATTCATCATATTAATGAAGTTATCATAGATATGATGAAGAGTTTCATAAAAATGTATGTCAAATGTTTCATAAATCTTAACCATTTCATAAAAGTTTCATAAACCGTTTGAGCATATTCTTTTTTTAAAGGTTGTATTAGATTATTCTCATTTGGGCTATCAACGTCATGTTTTTCGTAATTGTAAAAAAAATAATGTTTTACTTTTAAATTTTAAAAAATTAAAACCAAAAGTTTATTTTTCGATCTTTTATCATAAATTATGATGTGAGCAAGATTATTCAAGTTCAAGATCATTTATTTTTGTTAAACAAAATTTATTTCTTCCTATATAAGATGGTTATATTGTTTTGTACTTATAAGATCAGATGTGTCCCGAAAACGTTTCCAATTTCTTCTGAATACATTTCTTATTTGGATCATATGCTTTATGTGTTGTGGTAGAGTTGAAGATTTGGGTTTTATTATTCTGCGGGCCACACTATGGTTTATTGCAGCTTGAACAGTATCGTTGAATGATGAGGTCATCGTATCAATTTTTTCACAATTGTTATTAGTATCATCATTTGAATTTCTCAAGTTTCTTTAATATATGCTGAATATCTAGTCCAATTTGCCCTATTAAAGTCAAAATATGTTCTTTGCACAGTTTTCAATTCGTGTGTTATAGTTAATTTTATAGGAAGATGATCAGAGCATAGATCATTCAATGCTGTGACAGATGAGAGCCTATCGGCGATATTCGTTATAAGGAGATCAAGTGTAGAGGCTTGTCTCCGAGGATCAGAAGGGATATACGTATGTTTACTTGGAATAAGGATTTGGAAATTTTCAGGGTCTATTTTTTCGTAGAGCAAATTGCCCCAACAATTTAATCTTTGGCAACCCCATAAGCTGTGCCTGCTATTAAAATCACCACAGAGTAAAAATATTTCATTAGCCCTCGTTAGTTTAAGAAGATCCGATTTGAATTGTTCTTTTTTAACATTGTTTATACCAGCAGACCCACCGGGAAAATAACAGGAATATATGCTTATAACATTACCGTTGTAATGGTAGTATCAATATGTGTTCTATATTTTTCCTAACTAGTACTGCAACACCACCCCTCTAGTAGTTTCACGATCGCTTCTATAGCAATAAAAATCACTATGTTTAATAGAGATAGTTTTGTTTAAACACGTTTCAGAAATAAGACAAATATCGATTTTATTCTGCGATAAGAAATTAAAGAGTTCGTCTTTTTTATTACGAATGCCTCTGGCGTTCCACGATGATATACTTATGTTTGAAATCATTGATAAAGAAATTGCATGCAAGTGAAGTAATTACTTCGAACTGATCTTCCTTGCTCTTACAATTTTTAAGTTGGAAATCAACTCCATAGTAAGATTTTTAATTTCATCAAGAGAAAATAAATTATTATTATTGATATTGATGTTATTGATGCTATTGAAGTTAAAAATGTGTTATTTTTGATTTGAATTAGTTAAATTCTTCCAATTTTGTTTTTTACTTCTCATCTTGTAAATAAAACATTACGGGTAAAGCGTTGATCTTTTTCCTTCAAAATTTGAGTAAAAATATTCTACCCCTTCTACATTGGTTCTCTGATGATTTTCGGTGACGCGAAATGAAACATGTAAGGACCTGTCAGTAGATAAAGTCTGCTATAAGTTAGCGGGCAAAAACCTGTTTTAATTATAAATAAAAATTGCACGGTTTTTTGTTTAACAAAAAACAAATGATCTTGAACTTGAATAATCTTGCTCACATCAAAGTAAAAAAATAATTTATTTCTTTTTTTCATCCAATGTTTCTTTGGGTTTTTTTCCAGCTTCATCAGGGATAACATTTATTAATCTGGCAACTTTATGAAAATGCACAACGGAACAGTAAACTAAGTTATTGCGATTTTATAATTTGCGTTAATGTTGTCTGTCATATTACTTATTCATTACACGATGTTGTATTTTCGGTGACGCAAAATGAAACATGTAAGGACCTGTCAGTAGATAAAGTCTGCATTAAATTAGCAGATGAGGACATTTTTAATTAATAAATAAACATTGCACTATATTTTGTGTAACAAAAACAAATGATCTTGAACTTGAATAATCTTGATCACCTTTTCTAAAGGTTTGAAGTGCGCAGAACACGAATCCGACCTCAGAATTTCTTAATCACATCAGGTTTTTGTGATAACTTAAGCTAAAGTTTTAATAAACCCTGTTCTTCGCTATATTCGGGACGTTATAATATCGCTAATTTTATTTGTACTATTTATTCACAAAGCTTTTAATGTCATCTGATAGTCCTATATGTTGCTTTTCAAATAAATGTTTACCCTTTCCAATATCGTATTCCTTCTGGGAGAAATTATCCATTGATATTTATTGGTATGGCATTTTCGCTTTTAATGCCATACGCTATATTCAATTCTTTATTTAGCATTTAAGTATAACTAATTTAACAATGTTTTAAGAGTTAGGACTATTTTCCTTTTCTACTTAATAATTTAATAACAATATTGTATAATTTATTTGCATTTAAGTTTAACATTATTTAAAGCTAACTAAGCTAAGCTAACTAACTTAACTTTAAATAGCTCCATCATTCCAGGTACCCTAAAAAACCTACAATTCGTCCAATTTATAAAATGGCAAAAAATCTGATTTTAACAATTACCGTCCTATTGCTATCCTGTCGGTTATAGAAAAGGTTATGGAAGAGATAGTGTGCAGAAGAATTACGGAATTTATAGGAAAATATAATGTGATAAATCCTAACCAGTTCGGCTTTCAGAAGGGTAAAAACATAAACAAGCTCCTTGGAAACTTTGCTAATTATATACATGAACAGCTGAGTAAAAGCCATCACTGTCTCACTCTCTTTATAGACTTTAGCAAAGCTTTTGACACCCTTTCTCATGAGAACTTGCTACACATGCTAGAAATCAATGGTATACGAGGCAAATGCTTAGAGTGGTTTAAAAATTATTTATCATTTAGGAGTTATTATGTTAAAATCGCAAACAAACTTAGCGATGAAACGTATACAGAATATGGTGTTCCCCAAGGTTCCAAATTAGGTCCAATTTTATATATAATATACTCCAACCAATTAATAAGTATACTTACGATGAGTAAAAGCTATGCCTATGCGGATGATACCGCCATTGTTGTCGCCCACAAAGATTTAGAAATCGGCACTAAATAATGCAACACCCAACTAGATATCGCAACAAGATGGTGCCATGACCACGGATTAATTATAAATGCATCAAAAACCAAACTCATGCACATAAAGCCTCCCCACTTCCGATATGCTAATATACAAATAAAATACCCACACAACACAATGCCTACACAACAAAAAAGAGTCAGATTCTGGACTATTCCGATGACCAATACTATTGAAATAGTTAACACGTATAAATACCTCGGAATATACATTGACCAACGTATATGCTTCACCACCTTAGCAATTGTTCCAACAATAATGTATTGAGACAAGCTTATTTTTCTATGGTCGAATCCCATATAAGACATGGAATAACTGCATGGGGAAACTCCCCTCATTGCAACGCTCTACAGCACACACAAAATCAACTGCTCAAAATTCTTCAAAAAAGTCGTTTAAAACAATTACTTATAAATGAAATCACAAACCCAACAAACCAAATGATCCCTAACAATAACATCAACAACAGTAACCCCACCAACTCAAATAGCAATGTGAATAATATCGCAAAACAAGAAAATGTCCTCAACATACAAAATATTTATTATACCACAATGGATATAGAATTTTATAATGATGAACATTTCTTGCATAAAATGATCACAATTACAACACCAAAAGACAAGCCGAAGGAAGATATCGTGTTCAAAAATTTGCCAACAACTACGGAGGAAGTACTCTATCATTAATGCTGCCAACAATATTCAACTTGATGCCACAAGAGGTTGTAAATTCTACCAATAGCAATAGAAGAAAAAAACTTTTTAAAATTTTTTATGAATTCGCCAATGAAATATGATATTTAAAGAAAAAAAAAATTAGAAAAACATTTCAATATATTTTATACCTGCAGACAAGCCATAATGGCTTCGCAATGTTTAATTTTTATGAATTGTAATTATATTTTTTAAAAATAAATAAATAAAAAAAAAGGAGGGAAAATTTACAAAAACCTTTCTGAATTTTTTTTTGGTTTTTATAAAAGAAGACTTAAGGTTAGAGAATAAAATTACTCAATGTACTCAAAATTACTCAGCTCATTGATATGGTTAAACTCAGAGTCAGGACATCTGTTATTGAAATTCGTAGTAAGCCTGTGGATACGAGTGTTGACGAGTTCAACGTTAGCAAGGTAGTGTAGCCGTTGAGTAGAATAATGCCAAGGCAAGTTATGTATCATTTTTAACAGGTTATTTTGGGCTATCTGTAGTTTTTTAATATGGAGCAGCATAAACATGATTGCGTGAAATACTGATTTAAATATGAGAGTTTTATTTGTTATGCTGAGTTAGAGTTTCTGTTTATTAAAGGATACAGTAGTCTAATTATTTTATTAATTTTATCTATAACGTAGGGGACATGATCTTTAAATTTGAATTTGGGATAAAAATCACGCCTAAATATTTTACTTTGTTGAACCAGGCAATTTAGTTGTTGTTACACAAAATAGGTTGTTGAGGCAGATAACATGGTTTACGACGTCTGGAAAAATAGATTGCTTGGGTCTTCTGCGTATTGACAATAATATTCCATTTCGTAAAGTAATCATAGACTTCTGCTAATGCATTTTGGAGGTTGGTACGAATAAATTACCTGAACTGTGAATCGCCGTATAGTCAGCAAATATGGATATTGCACACCCATTTAATATGGGGAAATCTGCGGTAAAGATATTATATAGTACTGGAGAAATACACGAACATGTATCCTGCATGAATTTTTGACTGAGTAGAATGTTCATGTCCAATGTGAACTTCAAAAATACGATTTGAAAGAAAACTATGAATCAATTTCATCAACTGTATTGGAAATAATAATTGATCATTTTAAAAATTAAACCGTTGTGCCAGATTGAGTCGAACGCAGCTTCTATATCCATCAGTACCACACCAGTAGATATTCCATTATTAAAATTTGAGGTTACTAAGTTCCTAATTCGAACGAGTGGCTGTACTGTGTTGTATTGTTTACGGAAACCAAATTGTTCAGATGGTAGAATATTGTGTGAGTCTATAAAAATCGTAAGTTGTTCTTTAATTATTTTCTCCAGTATTTTACTTAAGGACGATAAAAGACTAATCGGACTGTAGGATCGAGGGCAATTGGCAGGTTTGTTAGATTTTCTTACTGGTATAACTTTGGAGTGTTTCCATATTTTGGGGAAATAGCTTAGGCGAAGACATAATTTAAAAATATCAGTAATTTATTTATTTTAGACCATTACTAGGCAATGCCTTTAGACATTTATTATTTATTCCGTCTAACCCAGGAGATTTTTTATTTTTTAATCGTTTTATGATGATTTTGACTTTGTCCATAGACATGGAAATATTATTATGAGGGGAACATTCAATAAGTGCCAGATTGTAAACTGCAATATTAACTAGCGAAAGTAGTTGTTGAATCACTGATGATATTGAGTGGTTTTCGTTAAAAATTTGTCCAGACTCTCACATTTTTCTCGCTGAGTGTGGTAAATAATGTTTTTATGTTTTAAGACCGGAATGTTATTGGAATTTTTCTTTAAAATTTTTGAAATATTCCAGAATGGAGAAGATCCCCTTTCTAGTAATGAAAGTTTATTGTTCCATGAATTATTTTTCCATTTCTTTATTTCTTCCGATATACGATGGTTATATTGTTTTGTACTTATAAGATCAGATGTGTCCCGAAAACGTTTCCAATTTCTTCTGAATACATTTCTTATTTGGATCATATGCTTTATGTGTTGTGGTAGAGTTGAAGATTTGGGTTTTATTATTCTGCGGGGCACACTATGGTTTATTGCAGCTTGAACAGTATCGTTGAATGATGAGATCAACGTATATAATAAACACAGCCACAACTTTCATACGACGAGTTTTTAATATTAGCGATGATAAATTCCACAACGACAATATGAATAAGATAAGAAATATTTTAATTATGAATGACTTCCCGAAGAAAACTATACAGAATCTGCTGAAACCAACATTGACAAAGGATAAAAATCAAATGAAAAGGCCCCGAAGATATACAAAAGTATGACATACATTCCTGGACTATCTGAGAGATTAAAACATTCTGACATTTATGACGGCGAGAGATTCAATCTTGCATTCAAAACCACCAACGCCGTGAACAAGCTATTTAGCAACACCAAGTCGAAGTTGCAAAAGGAAGAGAAATCTAACGTTATATACGCAATAAACTGTAATGGGGACGGGTCCAACGTATGCAATAAAGTATATGTTGGTACTACAAAGACAAAATTAAAGACGAGATTAGCTTCACATAAGTCTGACCAAAAATGTATTGGCAAACCTATAGAACAAAAAACAGCACTTGCGGCTCACTGTACTTTGACTAACCATAAACCCAACTTTGACGATGTGAAAATAATACAAGAGGAAAGAAACTATGCAAGGAGACTTTCGTTGGAAATGCTTCATATAATTGACGTACCAGAAGAGAAAAGACTGAACTATAAAAGAGACACAGACAATTGCGCTCATATATACAGACAAGTGGTAAACAAACACAGGCGATCACAAAATAGTTAGTAGAAAGAAAGAGTTTAGAAGGACAATAAGTGTTTTTTGTGATTTTTGTTTTTTAAATTTATTTAAAATGTAAGAATTATTTCGTCGTTGTTATTATATTTTTGTTGTTTTATATTAATTAATTAAATTTATTTATATTCTTTTTGTACTGTCCAGATTTCTTGATAATGACTAGAGACTCTAGTCGAAATATCGACAATTTAAAATAAAATTTAAATAAAAAAATCAATTTGAGTTTTTATTTATCGTGACCTAAAGCCGAACAATTACATCAAACGTTTTTTCACAATTGTTATTAGTATTATCATTTGAATTCTCAAGTTTCTTTTAATATATGCTGAATATCTAGTCCAATTTGCCCTATTAAAGTCAAAATATGTTCTTTGCACAGTTTTTCAATTCGTGTGTTATAGTTAATTAAAATCACCACCGAGTGAAAACATTTCATTAGCCCTCGTTAGTTTAAGAAGATCCGATTTGAATTGTTCTTTTTTAACATTGTTTATACCAGCAGACCCACCGGGAAAATAACAGGAATATATGCTTATAACATTACCGTTGTAATGGTGGTATCAATATGTGTTCTATATTTTTCCTAACTAGTACTGCAACACCACCCCTCTACTAGTTTCACGATCGCTTCTATAGCAATGAAAATCACTATGTTTAATAGAGATAGTTTTGTTTAACCACGTTTCAGAAATAAGACAAATATCGATTTTATTCTGCGATAAGAAATTAAAGAGTTCGTATTTTTTATTACGAATGCCTCTGGCGTTCCATGATGATATACTTATGTTTGAAATCATTGATAAAGAAATTTGCAAGCAAGTGAAGTAATTACTTCGAATTGATCTTCCTTGCTCTTACAATTTTTAAGTTTGGAAATCAATTCCATAGTAAGATTTTTAATTTCATCAAGAGAAAATAAATTATTATTATTGCTATTGATGTTGCGTTGTTGATTCGAATCACTATTATTAGGGCGCTGCTTTGATTTAGCACATTCGGTAAGCCTGTGTTGTAGTTTCGGTTGTTATTGTGGACATTGTGGACATTGCTAACATTGTTGTGTTGTTGACGATTGGCACGAAATTCCCTGGGTTGTGCTCTTTGTCTAAATTGTTGGAATCTTAATCTACTAGGGCACTCGGGTGAAAGAGATTTGTGGTTGCCTTTACAATTGGCACATAATTTTTCATCAGACTTACATTCTGAAGTTTGGTGAGAACCAGCACAATTAGCACAAAATGTTTTAACATTGCAACGACTGGATCCATGTCCAAGCATTTGACAGTTGTGACACTGGGTTATTTTGGAGATATTACGTTTTTGATAGTCCCATTTGACTTTTATGTAATCAATTACGGAGTGGTTACAGCAAACTCCTTGACAGTTATAGATTTCTTTTGATAATATACAATGTAAATACACTGCTCATTATTAGTTCATGTTGCTCTAGTAACATATTAGTCCCTTACTATTTAATTTATTTTTTATTATTAAAGGGTCGGACTTTTCTAGACCAAGTAAAATGGCTTTGTACGGGTTTTCATCTTTTGCGCCGTAAGTAAAAAATTCAAATTTGGATTCCAAATTTTGACATACTGTATTAAAGTCTTCTTTACTGTTACAAAATAGTTATAGTCCGATGGATATTTTTCGTATATTACAGAAGTCTTGAATTTGGACTATTTTACACTTTAAAATAGTTATTGGTGGAATATGAACTTTAATTGTTCTAGGAACTATAAATTCGTCATTATCATCAACTGTTTTGTTAACAACTTAGTGTTGTTAACAACGTTGTTGTTATTCGGTTTTATTTTTTTATTATTCATTACTTCATACCTATTTGATGCATTAACATCTTCATTATCACGTAAACGCTTTATTTTGTTATTGTTAGATTAAATATGTAATTAACTAATCCCTTTGTTTTTAACACAACACTAATAATGTTTTGTTTTTGTTATTTGAAAAAAAAATGTTTGCACACAATATGTCTGTTTATGATCACGGTCAATCAAAGACTGATACGCCATATTAATATGCATATGTTTTTATTTGTTCATAATCAACAAAAGAAGAAGATCCGCTGCTTAATTTTCCACAAATATAGCCACAGAACGGTCAAGTCTTTAATTTTCGGGTGTTGTTAACCACATACCAAAAATTTCGTGGTATGAGGTGATGTCACTCATTGTAGATTTTTAATAAGATCGGCAAATTTCGGCAGACAATTTAACTTGTCCCTGAAAGAAGACACTTTAGCTATTTGTTTAAAACTAATTTTGTGCTGATCCGTTATGTTCCCTAAAACTTGTCTTTTAGAGAACTATTTTTTTTTATTTAACGAAAAAATTTGTTTACTTAATTGAGTAATACTAAAAATACTTTCCAAGTTTTAGTAACGCATTTATGCGAGAAACTGGTTTTTAAATAAAAATAAATGTTTTAAAAAGACATATTTAATAAAAGTTAAACGCTTTTAAAGATAGTCCATTTTAACTAATAAATGAGAATAAAAAAGAGACACGTATTTTTTTAAGCTGCCGAATCTCACGTTCAAGGTTTAAAAAGTAGGGTTAAAAATTCATTTGTTTTTGTATGAAAACTTTTCTTTAATTTACGAAAACTAGATTTATTTGTACACAGGGTTAAAGTACTCAAAAACCAAAACCATATTGAATATATAGTGGACCCAGAGTTGCCACTTTTTTTTAATTATTTAAAATATAGGGGAAAAGGCTCTTCGGGAAAAGTCGCATAAAAACCGAACGGTTTCGACTATCGAAAAAAGCTCAGACACCGATTAAATTAAATAGGCAAAGTCCTTAATAAAACGCCAGATTTCATGTTTCTCAAAACACATTTTTCTGAATAACAAAATTACTTGAATGTCTTTGGGCACAATTTGTACGTCAGTAAATGTGTCTTTCATTTGATAATAAATTTGTCTATAGTTGTTTTTAATAGAACGAAATAAACTAAAAAAAAAACGTAAAATGTGGTAATTGTTGACACCACTTAGTAACGCCTAATCATGAGATTGGGCAGCTAAAATCTTTATTCGCTTACATCTTTATTCTCTACAACATATCCGAAGTTCATTAAGATCTGCCGGTCCGGGTCGGGTTACCTCCCTTGTAAGTGTTATTGTCATTTTTATTTCACTTAAAAATATTTAAGTTCAAAGTACCGTTATTTACTGTTGCCAAATTTGGCATACTTTTTGCATTTTCGATAAGAAGCCAATTTTCTTTTCATATTTGATTAAAATTTTTATTAAATTGAAAATCAAAAAACCGACTTTTTGTCCAGCTAGATTGGCCAATCTTACACCGCGTGACTATTTAAAAGGTTACAAAACGTTGGCGGGTTTATACTAGATATATCACGTAAATGGAGAAAAACTAACTTAAGACTAAAGCGGACAAAAGTAACTGGGGCCGATACAGTAGAAATAGTGACGAATATCTGAACTGGTGCAAAATATGTAATTGTGTATAAAAATAATGGCAATCGGTACCGAAAAAAACCAACTGTTATACAGTCAACTCAATACGGAAATAATTCAAATAGAACCGACTATTGAACTGTAGAAATGATCACATATAATAATGGGATGTCCGCCTGACGGAAAAGTGGTATAACAGTTATTGGTTTGTTAAATTACTATTTTTAATTTTGCTTGTAAATTTTTCTTTTTTTTTAACTGAAAACGAACTTATTTGTGACGAATTTATAACTTATGTATAATCATAAGATTTTATCGTTTTATGCTTCCAGATATTTTTAAGACTACTAATTGGAGACTTTGACACTTTGATTCTAGGTCTTCGGGTTTTTTCTCCCCTCCACGCTCATTTTTTCTAAATTGGTTAAATCTACATTTGTGCTGTTGCTTAATTGATCTCGATTCTTTATTTGAACTCAAAAACAGAAGTACATTTATAGCACTTCAAGAAACCGAAATATTTCTTAAACTTTGAAGAATTTAGTGCTGGTTTCTATATCTCTAGCAATTTTCTTTCTCGTTGTCATAGGAGGGAGAAATTGCACAAGGGGCAAGTCACAGACCTATCCTTGGATAGGTCACTGAACTTTCCTCAAAAACAGAGCACTGTGACATGTCCTGGGATATGTAACTGAATTAACATAAGACATGTCCCAATGATGTCCTAAAATATATAGTTCGGTGACGTATCCCAGGTTAGGACTGCGACATGTCACATGGGGTCAGTATCTCCTTCCTATGACAACGTCATGTAAAAGTGACAGGTCCGTTCCATATACAGTAGTTCGTCTAAATTTCACATGGGTACAAAATAATAAATATAATATATAGATAGCTTTTTAACAAATATTTATCTTTAGTCCTGTGATATGTGTACTTAAACCAGTCGAGTAGTATTTTATTTAGCACTGGTCTTGTTACATATCAAATAATGCCTACCATGCGACTAATTGTATACTAGATGTTTTCAACTCGTTCTGTTGCGTATTCACTTAAACCATTAAAATTATATGTTATATTTGACAAGTTCTCCGATATATCAGAAGGAGCTCTAAAGGTGGAAATTGTCACCTCCTATGACAAGGCGATGTTAAAGTTACCGGTTACTTTCATATAAGGGGATCGGTTACTACACTTAGGAAATTATGTTGGTAAAGACGACTGCAATTGTAGTCAAAAACAAATGAAATTTCATTTAAAAAAAGGACGACTTACATGTCATTAAATTCAACTAACATTGTCATTTGTTTTTTAATGTTCAAAAAATAACTAACAATTGTAGTAAAAATGAACCACATGGTAGTAAAAAATAAACAAACATTTACTTTTTTTTTATTTTTTTAAATAACAAAAACAACTGTAAAAAATGAATGTAAAATCGTAAAACAGTCATTTGATGTGAGTTGTTTTTTTAAATGAACTACAAGGTTAAAATATTAATGAAACATTAAAAATAATGAAACTGTATTACAACCCAAACAACTACATATTTTTAAAGCAGAAGTTCCCTGAGTGTACCATCAAATTCCAGTCACTTCACCAGATCTGTGACTGGTCCATTTTAATTAGGCCGCTATCCGTCGCACTTGTAGTTGGCGTTATTTTCTCATATTTTTTATTTTATAATCATAAAATAGGCTCTATCTCGGAAACTAAGCGAAATAGAGCAAAAATCGTTACTATTAACCTATTAACAACTTTATAAGCTATTTATATTCCCGGTTATAAATATGGATCTGCTTCTTGTCAGATCAGAGAAGACCTTTTCAGCACAAACTTTCTGTTGATTCTGCTTAAAAGTTTTTTTGATTTAGCTAAATTTTTAGTTAAATACAACTGTCAACTCAAATTTAGTTCTTCTAAAACTTAGGTCACCGAAATCTGGCAGACTGTGTTTCTCAACTTCAATGAAATTTCTGTTGGGCGCAAATTCAGGTACTATATTCTGTAGTCGTTTTTTCATATTTTATTTATTGAATCTTTTCTTAACTGAAATTGACAATAAGCATTGTTTATTGTAGTGTTGCCAGTTCTAACGTGTCTTTTCTTTTAAGTCGCCTATGTCCATCGCTAGAAAGTAAGTTTTGTGCTAAGGAATTTGGATGCACTAACAGCTTGTTAACATATTTAATACAGCTCTTTCGAGTTACTGTGAGGACGGTAGGAATACTTAAGTCCTTGTGAAGGTTAACATTCTTTACGTACTACACTCAAAAAAAAAGTTTGTAAAGTCAGCGAAAAATTTTGCTGAGTCAGCAAAATTTTAGTCAGGAGGGTGCTAGCAAAAAAATTGCTAATGTCAGCAAAAGCTTTTGCTGAAAATTAGCGAGCTGATTTTTAGCAACAAAATTTGTAGATTCAGCAAAAGTTTTGCTAACACTTAGAAAAATTAATAAATTTTTTGCTGAATTTTAGTAGACTGAAAAAAACGCAAAAAAATTGTAAAAAAATTGTAATTTAGTTAATATATTTGCTGAAAATCATAAAACATATTTTTGTGATTCTTTTAAAAATAATTTACAATAATTACGAAATATAACAATTTTCATTTTCCCACATTGATGTCATGAATTAATTTAATATCTGAAAATATATAGAAATAAATATATATAACATAACAAAAATTTTCTTTCAACTACTTACATCAATGGTTGTCTAAATGAAGCTATCTTTTATGGACGCAACTGCCGAAGATAATTATAGAAACGGAACGAAAAAATAAACAAAAACAAACGAAACGAAAAAAACAACCCTTTTTTTGCAATAAGAAAAAGGAACCATACTAAGATGTGTGTTGTGATGTGTGACAAAGTTTCGCTTTACTCTGTCTACATGTCTGTATATGTTTGTTTGCAATTTGACCACACTAGATTATTAATCTATTAACATTTATTATAGAAATACATATTAAATTTAAATATTTTCTTTTGTCTTTTATTTTATTAATAGACAATTATTTTCACAAGCCGGTGACAACGCAAAATTTAAGTTGTTTTAATCCTCAATTTTGTTTTATGTATGAAAAACAGATACAAAAGTCTTCCATGGTTGATTTTTTTATATGTCTTATTAGAGTTGTACTTTTTAGTATCATTTTCCTCTTCTCTACTACATCTTGACATGCCGCGACATCTGCTTCATTCTGCGTATATCTTTCAATCTGGTTGTCGTCCACACTATTAATGTGCTTATCAGCACAATTTTTTTTAGCAAAATTAATTAGTAAAACATTAGTATATTAGTAAAGCATTAGTATAAAACAGTTAAGTGCTGAATAAGTATAACAAAAATTTTAGCTGAAAACACGATTTTAGCAAAAAAAATTGCTAAAAAATAGTATACCTGATTTACAAGACGTTTTACTAACTTTTGTACTAACTTATTTTTTTGAGTGTAGAGTTTATGAGCCACATTAGTTGCACAGTCTTCAATTTGATTTGAGTTATTTTTGCCTCAATGTGTCTGCTCCACGTGATTCACTGATCTAGGTGTATTCCTAGATATTTAACATGATTCGGTTGTACGTTTTAATTTTAATTGGGTTGCAGTCATGTTTTCTGAGGGTAAAAGAAATGTGGGCACACTTTATGTGATTAACATTAATTTTCCATTTTGGGAAATTATAATTCGGATTGGGAAGTTGATTAATGTTGTTTATGTTTATTATAACCGGGGAGTGATCAGAAGATAATTCGAACGAGGGAATGGCTGTTATTTGCTCACGTTTTATGTTTTTAGTGACTCCAAAATCTATTAAGTCTGGGATTTTTTGTAAATCTGTGGGCCAGTAAGTCGGGTGGCCTGATGATATTGTATCCAGTTTTGCAGTAAAGACTGCCTTTAATAATTCTCTACCCTTTGGGGAGATAAATCTGGAATGGATATGTTTGGCATTAAAATCGCCTGCTACAAGAAATCTAGCACCTAGAGTAGAGAAGAAATCAAGGAACTGTTGTTCTGAGACCGAAAATCTTGGCGGGCAATAAATAGACTATATGTTGTTTTTGTATGAAGGACTATCAAAACATATTGAGGTAGCTTGCATATATTCTTTTGAGTAACATTGGAGATGATAATGTTTGATGCTTGATCTAACGATGACAGCTGTGCCCCCAAAGCCTTTAACGCTCGGGTGTTTGGTGTCATAGACTTTATATCCTTTGATTCTAAAACAATTTTTTGAAGTGAAGTGTGTTTCTGAAACTAGTATTATATCTATTGAGTTCAGATGTAGAAAAGTTTCTAACTCGTATTTTTGAGTGGAAAAAGAATTTCAGATTTTTCTTAATTTTTACAGACTTTTTTAAAAATTTTACAAGTATAGTATTTTTCTATTTTTTTTTTTTCTTTATCTTTTTAAGTAAGCTTTTGTTTCAAATCTGCTTGATTTAATTTAAAATGAACACAGTCTCATTTAATATTTATATTATTTTAAGATTTTAATGGTGAGTTTGGTGAAAGCTTTACTTTTTATTCATCCAAAGTACGGTTTCGTTCTTCAGCGCATTGTACGCGTTTAATACCTGGGCAACGACAAGTTTTGTTTGATGTTGTGGTTGAAAGGAATTGTACATCCTATAATATAAACTCCTTGATATGAATAACTTCAACGCTAACTTCACTGCACAGTGGAAATAATTTAGCCATTTTTTACTGGCTGATCGGATTGCCATGAAACTTCATACAGCCATATTCAACGTAAGTTTAAGTTTTAAAGAAGGGCCCACTAGATACATCAAGCGCTGATTAATTAGACTCCAAAGTAGGATAAATCGGGTATTCAAAAATTTTTAGAGCATGGCAAATTTATATTTATCAATCAATTTTCAAAACTGAAGCATTTTTGTAACCTACTTGTAATTTCCAACAGTAAATTCGATTACTCATGTGGGTTATCTCTCAAAGTGCAAAAGTTATCCGCATTTGCAAATCAAAATTTTGCATTTTTGCCATTACCTGGTTCGCTTTTTAGGCAATGAAAAAGACAAATCATGTCCAATTGCTTTGAAAGGTTTGGTGATATTAACAAGTTATTTAATTAGACAAAAAAAACTTCAATGCAATATCTTGTTTACGTTTAAAATAAAATGCCTCTAACGTTGCAAATTATAAAATGTGATTTTAGTAATTTGTTGGTCAAAATAGTAGCCACTCTTTTGCCTCCAGATTAAAAGGTTCTTAAGGAACATATATAGTGTTTATATTTTTCTGAAAGACTTAGTATAGTTGTGTTTTATGGAAATTATATTCCCCAGTTGGTTATTTTTCTCACCCCAGACCCTGACGAACAGAAATAAATGTAAAAACATCCCATTTTAGGAAATTTTTAAAGTTTTTTAGGAATTGTGCGATTTCCTTTAGTCCTATATCAATTTTTTTCTATTCTAATAAAAACAATTGCTTGGTGCAGTTTATTATTAAATTTTATTATAAAGAATAATGCTATAATATTTGGACTAAATTTGAGGACCCGCCCCGTTTTTAATTCTTCGATTTCACTCAGAGTAAAAGTTGGTTAAAGTTGAAATTGAGTAAAACTTTTTGAATTCGGTGGGGACTGGGGGGAGAACAATAACCAACTGGAGAATATAATTCACATAAAACGCAACTATATTAAGTAGTCTTTCCGAACAGTATAAGCACTATGTGTTCCTAAAGAAACTTTGAGTCTGTAGGTAAAAGAGTCATGCTAACTTTTTGACTAAAAAATTACAAAATTCATTTTTTTTTTTTAAATTTACAACCTTAGAGGCATTTTATTTTAAGCGTAAACAAGATATTGCGATGAAGCTTTTTTGTTTAATTAAATAACTTGTTCTTAATATCACCAAAAATTTCCAAAGCAATCGGACTTGATTTGCCTTTTCCATTGCCAAAAAAAACAGGACCAGGTTATTGCAAAAATGCAAAATTTTGATTTTCAAATGCGGATAACTTTTGCAGTTAAGAGATAACCCACATATTTATTGTTGGAAATTATAAGCAGATTATAAAAATATTAAATTTTTGAAAACCGGTTGATAAATATAAATTTGGCAAGCTCTAAAAATGTTGTAATGGATCTAGTTGAAACTCAAGCTTGAAATAACGGTGATTATGAAGATCAGTAAGAAATGGCTGAATTATTTACAAAATATTTGTGATACACCCCACTGATTCTATCATTATTAAGTTCTATTTACTGTGATGTTTTTTATTTTATATCTACAATTATTTTTATTAAATTATATATACATATAAGTGTTTTGTTTCCTTGATTAAAAACCTATGATAAATATTTTTTTTATTGGGAATACACCTTAATAATGTCGTTTTTTTTTGCCTGAAAAATGCCTTTATTATAATAACAAAATTATTCAAAGTATTGTCCATCGTTAGCCACTACTGTAGAGGCGTTTGTAGCCGAAATATTTCTGATTTTTATTTTTTTTTATATTTACATAAATTTTTAAGTTTTCATATTCTTTTTTGTAAATACTGGTTTTTTCAAATGTTAAAAACTGTTGACGATGAAAATTTCGACAGTGACAGTTCTACGTTAGTACACCCTGTTGTTGAGGGTAATGCAGTGTGTGTCAAAAAGTTTGACGTTTATGGTTTATGCTAGTGTGTGTAAAAATATGTTCATGTATTTGGTACCGCTGAATCAGCGGGTTTTTCCAAATATTTTCCAAATTTTTCCAACCCTTTTTGGGTATAAAAGACATAGCGGGAGCAAAAATCTTTCTTTTTTGCTGTCTATCACCTACAAGTTTTTTTAAATCGTCGTGCTGATATTTTCAACATGTAAGTTTTTTGAAATTAAAATTTAATTTTTTTGTGGGAAAAATTTTTTTTTTAAATTTTCCTTTAAATTTTTAATTAATTTTCATAATTTTTTTTTTGAAAACGCTAAAGAATTTAATAGTGTCAATTCTTTTAATAAATTATTTTTTTTTTCGGGAAATTAATTTTCTGTTCAAAACTTTCAATTTTTAACATATTTCCTTTTCTAAGTTCCTTAAATTAAAATTTTATTTTCCGAGAAATTAATTTTTTCTCCGCTAAATGTTTCTTTTTTTTTAAATCAATTTTTTTGCATAAAATTTTCCAAAAACTATTTTCTTTTCTTTCAACAGAAATTTTCTTTTATAATTTGGAAATTCCGATTAAAAATATAATTTTTAATCAATCCCTAAGTAATTTAATTTACAAAGGCTTTTTATTCATATACCTGGCTGTTAGCTATATAAAAGGTAAAACGAACATACACACACACGTAGAAATTTTGCAAAACCATAACCATAACTTTTTAACATTTAATTCACAGGGACTACGCTGATTTATTTTTCACTATTAGGGGTTGTTCCTACCCAAACGGAGGAATTTTCGTTGGCAGGAAAAGTCCTAGGAAAATTTTATCAACGTCTCCAGGAAATTTTCATCAACATCTCCAGGAAAAATCAACAGAATCAGTGAAAGTGAAAGTGTAGTGAAAAACTAGGAAAATTCAGTTTAAAATTTGTGAAAAGTGGCTAAACTGTGAAAATTGTCTTAAATTTTATTAAAAAAAATTAATTTTCTATACATTTAATTGCCAAAAGAAAATTGTTTAAAAACAACAAAAAAAAACGAGAAGTAAAAAAAAAACTGAAAGAAAACAACCCTAAAAACTAAAATCAGAGATTTTTTTTTTAACACAGAAAAATTAATTTAAAGTGCTAGAAACTAAATGGCAAAATTCCCCTAGAGGAAATCTAATCCTAACAAAACAACAAAACACTGTGCCAATCAGAATAATTAATTATAATTTTTTTTATTATTGAAAATCATTTTTTTTATATAAAAATTTACACAAAAGTGTCTCCAGTTCAAAATCATATAAACAAAACACTAAAAGAAAGGACAAAACCACAAGAAAAAAACACATTAAAACAAATTTTAAAATAATTTTATTTTTCATAATTAAAATTTTCAATAACATTTCATTTAATAGTACATTTTAAAAACTTAAAGCTAAACACTTAAAGTACACTGAATTCGTTTCACTTAATTAATTTTTTTTATTGAAATTTTTAATTTTATTAATTTTTTTTCTAAATTTTTGTTCACTTTACACAAATTTGTCAACCAATCTTTAAAAAAAAAAAAAAATAACTGAGAAGAATGCAAAAATCAGTGGAAAAGAAAAGAAATGTGCAAAAATACAAAATAGTATAAAACAAGTGTCAAAACAAGAATTTATCTAAATGAAAAAACTTTAATTTTAATAAAAACAACATTAAAAACAAATAATTTTAAAACTTTAAAAGCTATTTTTGAAAAGCTATAAAAAAAATTAAATTTGAATGTTAAATCGGTAAAAGTAAATGTTAAGATTTCTGGAAATTTAAAAAAAAAATTTAACACAACAACTATTTCAATTTTTAAACAAAACTTTTGAACCAGCCTGCAGTAACAGGAAGGGGCCATCGAAAGATCTTTCGACGTGGGATCCAGTCCTGGTAAGTCATTTTATTAATTTTATTTAATTGTTTTTATAAATAATTAATATATCATAAAAACACCTTTAATTATAAATACCACTGTATAATTAGTGAAGACTGCTGTTAAAATTAATATTAACAGAGTTATGTTATTAACATAAGTGGCAATGTTAACCACTTTTTAATAAAAGACAGTGAATGTGGATTTATAATTAATTATTTAATCAGAAAATTTTAATAATTGTCGTGTTGGAATTTAATTAACGAGTTAAAATATCTTTATTTCATTAAAATCGGTTAAAAATTATAAAAGTTATTAATTAAAACGTATTTAATTATTTAATTAAGATAACGGGCCTGAGAATATTTAGTTACATGGAGTTTACATGTTAACATAATACTCTCTCATTTTCTGTTAGTTAACATAAACGCAAAATTAACACGTAAATTCAATATCCGGTGTAGCCTAGTTGGTTAGAGCCCGAACCAATAATCTCGAGGTCGTGGGTTCGTATCCCGGTCAAGTCAAAGTAATATATTTTTTTTTATAATGTTTTAAATAAATTTTATTAAACAATTTTTATTTTTTTTTAAATTCGTGAGTTCAAATCCCGGTCGGGTCAAATAATTCTATTTATTTTTTTTTGTCGCCCCGAGTAAAATTATTTTTGTTAATTTTTTTTATGATAAATTTTAAACATGAGTAAATAAGTTTTTTGCACAAAAATATAAAAAAAAAATCAATATTTTATTTATGCACGTATAAAAAAAAAATGATTTTTATTACACTATATTAAACATTTTATGATAGCCGAATTGGATATCGCCATTTAAATTTCCTTTCCAGCATTTTTTTTAACAAACTGATTTTGGCACGCTTCGTATTGCGAATTAAGTTATTTTTATTTTTCAATGTTTAATTTTTATTAGTTTTCATCATGAATACTTCATTTAATATAAATTTAATTTTCTTTTGGTTCACTTCGCTCTAGGTTGAGCATTTTAATTTATTTAAACGTATGTTTAAGGATTTCATTTTATTTCAATAAAATTTTGAATATTACTATGAACTTGTAAAAAGTTTGTTTTTGATTCCTGGCTAACTTGTTAGGATAGGGAATATATGGGATCATACAAAATCTACTTGCACTTCCTAGTATGATCATGGTTGGGAGGGGAATTTCGATCGTGTTAACATCTACACACGACTCTGTCAACAAAAATAACTTTCGCCGACTTAAAAACTTATTTCCGGTTCCTTTTTCCTCTTTAGCTTTCCCTTGCATTTTCTCCCTCTTTTTCTTCTAAACTCTTATTGCATGCACAAAATAAATAGCAGTGCTGTAATCGTTATGTTTCAAGATGAGAATAAGTAGCCCGAACCTCGACCATTAGCCGACGAGATAGAAGCCGGAAACTCTGCATGCAACTGCTACTGGCACTCATACAAAACTTCGAATATTCACAAAACTACGTAACGTTATATGCTACAGTTATTTTTGGCGCCCAACGTGGGGCCCACACATATCTAGAATTATCTTTTTTGTCATCTTTTGAATCAACTTTCAAAATTTTTAGTGTGGCTCCCTTAAATTTTCTAAATATCCATTCTCTTAGTTTCTGTACATTCACTTTTCTGTCCGACTGTATATCTTTTTTTTTTAGTTTCTTTCTATTATCCACCTATACGTATGAGTAATATTATGATATGGAATTGACTTATATTTTGTTTGTTAACCTGCATAAACAAATTAATCATACGCCTCCATAACTATTTTGCTTTTATAATTTTATTCAAATTTTGAATACGTCTTTCAGGAAATGCTTCTTTTGGAGACTTTCTCTAATCCGAAGACCGTTTGATGTTTCACTATTTCAGTAGAATTCCTTTAACTTTTTTGTTGGAAATTACTATTTGGGAAAAATCTAATTTAGTACCAACAAACAACATCTCGATCGTTTGCCTATACTATTCTATATATCTGTTCTATTTTTTTTATTATCAAGTTTTTGGTTTTAAGTTGTTATCTTTTGTTGACTTTTTATTCACCTATCCGACAGTTTAACCAGGAATCAAAGAATTCATGATTGTTTCTTTTGATACCGTTTAAAGATTTCGTAAAAATAATATTTTTTATTTTAATTTAAATAAATTTTTTTTTCTCTTTTATAATCGCTTAAAATTTTTGATAAAAATGTATTAGAAATTTAATGCCAGTTATTACTTTAAAATTACTGATTTTTAAATAAATAGAATTTTCTTTATTTTTCTCGGAAAAATATATCGAATTTCTTTCGTTACGAGAATTTATAACTACTAATTTTAAATATTTTTTTCCGATTTGATATGAATCATTGATTTTTTTTTTGTTAAATATTTTTTTTGTGGTTTAAATTAATTTGAGATTTATCTTTAAATTCTTTCGATAATATTTCCGAAGTTTTTATTTCTGCTTTACTGGCGTCAATAACCAATTTTTTTTTTTTTCTTTTACAAAATATTTACTTTTAAAATAGTTTTTTTAATAAACAATTTTGAAATGCCTCCTAAAAAGGATAGCGGCTCATTTTTTCCCAATTGCGTTTTGTGTAAGGAAGTTATTTCTGATTCAAAATTTCGGTATATTCCTCCATGTGGTCATCCACTTCATAGTTCATGTTTGAGGAAGATTCCCACAGATAATTTCGTTTGTCCCGTTTGTAGTGGTAAACTAGAATTGCCTACAACTTCGTCTGTGACAAACTTAGAGGAGCAACATCCACCTGTTCTACATGGGACTCGGTCAGTAACACAGAGACAGTTAAATTATGATTCAAATAGGTCTAATACTAGTACATCTCCACATGGCGTTACACCTGCTGTTGATACTGAAAGTTCAGTTTTGTCTGCTGTTAATCTTCAGGAGCTAGATGATCGTATTAGGAATTTAGTTTCTGCTGCGGTAAATACACAGCAAGAAGCATTGTGCGCTACTCTTAGTGATCGGTTAACTAGATTAATTGACACTAATATTAGATCTTGTTTTCAGCAATTGAATTTAAATAATCAGTCTTCCAATACTCATACTCCACAGGGTACTCAGGCTACTGCTGTAAACAGACCATCTGCTATTCTAACATTACCTGATGTTGAACAGCAAACTTTGGAGCAATTATTGGGTCTTCCGGCTAATACAAATAACAACAGTCAGTCAAATCAGTCGAATTTACCTCATGGCTTGAATCAAAATTTAAATGGTAGTATGATGACTCCTGCATATTCGTCAATTAGGGCTGATAAAGTAGGACATGTGATTCATAATTGGAAAATTAGGTTCACAGGTGATCCACAAGGCATGCCTATAGAAAATTTTATTTATAGACTTGAGGCACTTACTAATCAGACACTTGGTGGTAATTTTGAGGTTCTTTGTGACCACATTTCAACTCTTTTTGAGGGCAAAGCTTCTACATGGTTTTGGAGATATCACAAATCAGCCAGGAGAATTGTTTGGTCAGAATTGTGTAAGGCTCTTCGTGAGCAGTATAAGGATTCACGAACTGACGTAGATTTTCGAGAAATGATAAGGGATCGTAAACAAAAGCATGGAGAAAGTTTTGATACATTTTACGAAGCCATTGTCGATATTTCTGATCGTCTTTCACAACCTCTACAGGAGAAAGTGTTGGTAGAAATTCTAAGACGTAACCTGTTGCCAGAAATTCAGCATGAAATCTTGAATATCCAAGTAAATTCGGTTTCTCAATTGAGAGACATATGTAGAAAACGTGAATTTTTCATGCAGGATGTAGGTAAGAGGCAAACTTTTTCAAAACCTTTTTCAAACCGTAGAAATGTAAATGAGATTGGGGAAGATGATGTCGATTTTATTGATGAAGAAATTTCTGCTGTTTCTTTAGTTTGTTGGAACTGCCAAAAAGCTGGTCACCGTTACCAATATTGCCTTGAAGAGCGTAACGTTTTCTGTTACGGATGCGGTGCAGCGAATATGTATAAGCCAACGTGTACTTTTTGCAATTCGTCAAAAAACTCCCGAACGGGTGCGCTGAAAAGTGCACGAAAACCGAATCAAGTAACGAACACCAATCAAGAGTAATTTTAAAACAACCTATTTTTCAAACTATACCTAATTCTAACGAGTGTAATTTTACACCAAACCCTGATTTTACAACTCAGAATATAAATTCTTCTGAATTTAACTCTGAAAATTTAACACCGGATTTTACAGATCAAACTACAAAATCTTCTGAAAATATTTCTGAAATTTCTTACTCTAATTCACTTTCTAATAATTCTTCTGAAACTCCTAAAATTTCAATTTTGAAAAATAATAATTCTAATTTTCAGAATCCGTCTAATAATATTTCTGTTTCACATAATTCTAAAAATATTTCATCTGCGAAAGCTCATCCGCCAACTTATCTAAAACCTTTTCACATTCGTCTTGCCGAATATAATGCGAAAAGGAAAGTAATTTTTGATAAGCCGAAGCCTAGTGTTAAACACGTAAGGTCATCAAAACGTATGAAAGATTTTTGGAAAAATATTCGTCATACGCACCGTTTGCTGGTCAGTACAATTTTCGATAGGCCAAACGATATACGTCCTTATGGTGAAGTACAGCTTTTTGGCAAGACAATTATGGGTTTATTGGATACTGGGGCTTCCGTAAGCTGTTTAGGTTCTCAAGCCGCTAGGGAATTTTTGGACTCTGGTCAAAAATTTCGAAAAATTCGTTCTCACGTCAACACAGCTGATGGAAAACCACAAGCAGTTTTAGGTTTTGCTGTCACGGATATTTCGTTTAGAGGAATTGTTCATAAAATAGTATTATATATCGTACCTACTTTATCTCAAAATTTGTATTTAGGTATGGATTTTTGGAATGCCTTTGATTTACTTCCTCCAGGATTAGTTTCTGGATTAAATTTAAAAACTGGTTCAAACAGTTTATCTGAAATTTCACCACAACGTCCATTGTCTGAAATACAGAAACAACAATTACAGATTGTCATTGATTCATTTCCGTCATTTGCAAAAGCAGGATTAGGGCGCACTAGCATAATTTCTCATGTCATAGATGTAGGATCGGCGACGCCGATTAAGCAGAGACATTTTCCAGTCTCTCCAGCGATGGAAAAACTAATATACGCAGAACTTGACCGTATGTTGGAAAATGATGTCATTGAGGAATCCGATAGTGCGTGGTCGTCTCCAATAGTTCTTGTCAGAAAACCTGGTAAAGTGAGGTTATGTCTAGACAGTCGTAAGGTAAATTCAGTAACCGTCAAGGATGCATATCCACTGCCCAACATTGATGGCATCCTTAGTCGATTACCGAAGGCCGAATTTATTACTAGTTTGGACTTAAAGGATGCTTTCTGGCAAATTCCTCTTGACAAATCGTCGAAAGATAAGACAGCATTTACTGTTCCAGGTCGTCCCTTGTACCATTACAAGGTCATGCCTTTTGGCCTTTGCAATGCGCCACAAACTATGTCAAGGCTAATGGACAAGGTGATACCGGCGAATTTAAGAACAGAAGTGTTTGTTTATCTGGACGATTTGTTAGTTGTGTCAGATACATTTGCCAGGCATTTAGAGGTGTTGCGAGAGGGTGCTAATCAAATTCGTTCTGCAGGACTGACTATAAATGTAGAAAAATCTAAATTTTGTGTACAGGAAGTCCGATATCTTGGCCATTTGGTGGGAAATGGTGTTATCCAGACAGACCCGGATAAAATCGCGGCCATAATGGAATTTCCGACTCCGAGGTCTGTAAAACAAATTAGACGATTTTTGGGGATGTCCGGTTGGTATCGGAAGTTCATTCAGAACTATGCTTCGGTAACTGCTCCGTTAACAGATTTGTTAAAGTCGAATAGAAAATTTGTTTGGAATGAAGAAGCTCAACGAGCTTTTGAGGAATTAAAGTCTATTCTGACAACCGCACCAGTGTTGCACAGCCCAGATTTTTCGCAGCCATTTTATATACACTGTGATGCAAGCAACACTGGAATAGGAAGCGTATTGGTACAGAAAACTGCGGAGGGTGAAGAGTTTCCAATCGCATTTATGTCAAAGAAACTCAACCAAGCCCAACGTAATTATTCAGTGACCGAACAGGAATGCTTAGCAGCAATGCTAAGTATTAAAAAGTTTCGGGCATATGTTGAAGGTCATGAGTTCACAGTGATCACCGATCATGCATCGTTGAAGTGGCTCATGTCCCAAACTGACCTGAATTCGCGGTTGGCCAGATGGGCGTTAAAACTTCAAGGCTTTAATTTCAAAATAGAACACAGGAAAGGTAGCCAAAACATAGTTCCGGATGCACTTTCGCGTGTCAACACAGATGATTTGTCCGAGATCCATAATATGGAACTGTCCGTTTTAGATGACTCAGGGGTTTTCGTGGATTTGAAATCCGATAAATTCAAGAGTACTGATTACCTACAATTGTTAGATAGAGTTAGCGAAAATATTGATAAAACTCCAGACCTTAAAATTATTGATGGGTACTTGTACAGACGGACTCAACACTGTTCGGGTGAACAGCTGCAGGACGATTTTGCTTGGAAACTCTGGATACCCAGGGATATGATCTTAGAAATTTTGGAGAAGGCACATGATAGCCATCTTTCATCGCATGGTGGAATCAATAAAACGTTGGAAAGAATTCGTAGATTCTACTTCTGGCCAAATTTAGTCAATGATGTGAAATCGTATATTAATGCCTGTGAAATTTGCAAAGGCACAAAACACCCAAATTTCATTATGCGTCCTCCTATGGGCAAAACTTCGGAAACTTCAAGATTCTTTCAAAAGCTCTACGTTGATTTTCTTGGACCTTATCCACGTTCCAAATTAGGAAACGTTGGAATTTTTATTGTAGTTGATCACTTTTCGAAATTTTGTTTCTTGAAAGCTGTGAAGAAGTTTACAGCGAATATCGTGATAAAATATTTAGAAGAGGAATTATTCCATACCTTCGGTACTCCGGAAACGATTGTCTCAGACAATGGATCGCAATTTAAAGCTTCGCAATTTAACAAACTTTTGCAGAATTACAACATTAAACACATTTACACCGCAGTTCATTCGCCTCAAGCTAATGCCTCAGAACGTGTTAATCGTTCAGTGCTATCAGCTATCAGGGCATATATTAAACACGACCAGAGTAATTGGGATGAATACCTCAGCAGCATAAGTTGTTCTTTACGTTCAGCTGTGCATACTTCAATAGGTACTTCTCCTTATTACATGGCATTCGGACAGCATATGATTACCAACGGTAACACTTATGCACTTCTACGAAATTTGCAAATGCTGGATGATAGGGATGTGAACTTTGGGCGTGAAGATTCGTTTGATATTATAAGGGGCTGTGCTGCTAAGAACATGCGTCGTCAACAGGAGAGGAATGAGCAATCGTACAATCTTCGTTCACGAGAGGTGAATTATGTTGAAGGTCAGGAAGTTTTTCGAAGGAATTTTCGACAAAGTAATTTTGAAAAGGGCTTCAACGCCAAGTTAGCTCCACCTTTTGTGAAGGCTCGTATTCGGAAAAGACTGGAAAAAGTTATTATGAGTTAGAGGATCTAAGCGGAAAATCTATAGGTATTTATCATGCTAAGGATATACGGCAATGATTTTAGTTTTTTTTGTTTTTCATTTTCTAATCTTGCTACAAGCGGGATCAACCTTGTGCTGCTTTGCCACCCAAGTCTGATTTTGGTTGGGGGGTTTTGTAGAGGCGTTTGTAGCCGAAATATTTCTGATTTTTATTTTTTTTTATATTTACATAAATTTTTAAAGTTTTCATATTCTTTTTGTAAATACTGGTTTTTTCAAATGTTAAAAACTGTTGACGATGAAAATTTCGACAGTGACAGTTCTACGTTAGTACACCCTGTTGTTGAGGGTAATGCAGTGTGTGTCAAAAAGTTTGACGTTTATGGTTTATGCTAGTGTGTGTAAAAATATGTTCATGTATTTGGTACCGCTGAATCAGCGGGTTTTTCCAAATATTTTCCAAATTTTTCCAACCCTTTTTGGGTATAAAAGACATAGCGGGAGCAAAAATCTTTCTTTTTTGCTGTCTATCACCTACAAGTTTTTTTAAATCGTCGTGCTGATATTTTCAACATGTAAGTTTTTTGAAATTAAAATTTAATTTTTTTGTGGGAAAATTTTTTTTTTTAAATTTTCCTTTAAATTTTTAATTAATTTTCATAATTTTTTTTTTGAAAACGCTAAAGAATTTAATAGTGTCAATTCTTTTAATAAATTATTTTTTTTTTCGGGAAATTAATTTTCTGTTCAAAACTTTCAATTTTTAACATATTTCCTTTTCTAAGTTCCTTAAATTAAAATTTTATTTTTCCGAGAAATTAATTTTTCTCCGCTAAATGTTTCTTTTTTTTTTAAATCAATTTTTTTGCATAAAATTTTCCAAAACTATTTTTCTTTTCTTTCAACAGAAATTTTCTTTTATAATTTGGAAATTCCGATTAAAAATATAATTTTTAATCAATCCCTAAGTAATTTAATTTACAAAGGCTTTTTATTCATATACCTGGCTGTTAGCTATATAAAAGGTAAAACGAACATACACACACACGTAGAAATTTTGCAAAACCATAACCATAACTTTTTAACATTTAATTCACAGGGACTACGCTGATTTATTTTTCACTATTAGGGGTTGTTCCTACCCAAACGGAGGAATTTTCGTTGGCAGGAAAAGTCCTAGGAAAATTTTTATCAACGTCTCCAGGAAATTTTCATCAACATCTCCAGGAAAAATCAACAGAATCAGTGAAAGTGAAAGTGTAGTGAAAAACTAGGAAAATTCAGTTTAAAATTTGTGAAAAGTGGCTAAACTGTGAAAATTGTCTTAAATTTTATTAAAAAAATTAATTTTCTATACATTTAATTGCCAAAAGAAAATTGTTTAAAAACAACAAAAAAAAACGAGAAGTAAAAAAAAACTGAAAGAAAACAACCCTAAAAACTAAAATCAGAGATTTTTTTTTTAACACAGAAAAATTAATTTAAAGTGCAGAAACTAAATGGCAAAATTCCCCTAGAGGAAATCTAATCCTAACAAAACAACAAAAACACTGTGCCAATCAGAATAATTAATTATAATTTTTTTTATTATTGAAAATCATTTTTTTTATATAAAAATTTACACAAAAGTGTCTCCAGTTCAAAATCATATAAACAAAACACTAAAAAGAAAGGACAAAACCACAAGAAAAAAACACATTAAAACAAATTTTAAAATAATTTTATTTTTCATAATTAAAATTTTCAATAACATTTCATTTAATAGTACATTTTAAAAACTTAAAGCTAAACACTTAAAGTACACTGAATTCGTTTCACTTAATTAATTTTTTTTATTGAAATTTTTAATTTTATTAATTTTTTTTCTAAATTTTTGTTCACTTTACACAAATTTGTCAACCAATCTTTAAAAAAAAAAAAAAAATAACTGAGAAGAATGCAAAAATCAGTGGAAAAGAAAGAAATGTGCAAAAATACAAAAATAGTATAAAACAAGTGTCAAAACAAGAATTTATCTAAATGAAAAAACTTTAATTTTAATAAAAACAACATTAAAAACAAATAATTTTAAAACTTTAAAAGCTATTTTTGAAAAGCTATAAAAAAAATTAAATTTGAATGTTAAATCGGTAAAAGTAAATGTTAAGATTTCTGGAAATTTAAAAAAAAAAATTTAACACAACAACTATTTCAATTTTTAAACAAAACTTTTGAACCAGCCTGCAGTAACAGGAAGGGGCCATCGAAAGATCTTTCGACGTGGGATCCAGTCCTGGTAAGTCATTTTATTAATTTTTATTTAATTGTTTTTATAAATAATTAATATATCATAAAAACACCTTTAATTATAAATACCACTGTATAATTAGTGAAGACTGCTGTTAAAATTAATATTAACAGAGTTATGTTATTAACATAAGTGGCAATGTTAACCACTTTTTAATAAAAGACAGTGAATGTGGATTTATAATTAATTATTTAATCAGAAAATTTTAATAATTGTCGTGTTGGAATTTAATTAACGAGTTAAAATATCTTTATTTCATTAAAATCGGTTAAAAATTATAAAAGTTATTAATTAAAACGTATTTAATTATTTAATTAAGATAACGGGCCTGAGAATATTTAGTTACATGGAGTTTACATGTTAACATAATACTCTCTCATTTTCTGTTAGTTAACATAAACGCAAAATTAACACGTAAATTCAATATCCGGTGTAGCCTAGTTGGTTAGAGCCCGAACCAATAATCTCGAGGTCGTGGGTTCGTATCCCGGTCAAGTCAAAGTAATATATTTTTTTTTATAATGTTTTAAATAAATTTTATTAAACAATTTTTATTTTTTTTTAAATTCGTGAGTTCAAATCCCGGTCGGGTCAAATAATTCTATTTATTTTTTTTTGTCGCCCCGAGTAAAATTATTTTTGTTAATTTTTTTTATGATAAATTTTAAACATGAGTAAATAAGTTTTTTTGCACAAAAATATAAAAAAAAATCAATATTTTATTTATGCACGTATAAAAAAAAAAATGATTTTTATTACACTATATTAAACATTTTTATGATAGCCGAATTGGATATCGCCATTTAAATTTCCTTTCCAGCATTTTTTTTTAACAAACTGATTTTGGCACGCTTCGTATTGCGAATTAAGTTATTTTTATTTTTCAATGTTTAATTTTTATTAGTTTTCATCATGAATACTTCATTTAATATAAATTTAAATTTTCTTTTGGTTCACTTCGCTCTAGGTTGAGCATTTTAATTTATTTAAACGTATGTTTAAGGATTTCATTTTATTTCAATAAAATTTTGAATATTACTATGAACTTGTAAAAAGTTTGTTTTTGATTCCTGGCTAACTTGTTAGGATAGGGAATATATGGGATCATACAAAATCTACTTGCACTTCCTAGTATGATCATGGTTGGGAGGGGAATTTCGATCGTGTTAACATCTACACACGACTCTGTCAACAAAAATAACTTTCGCCGACTTAAAAACTTATTTCCGGTTCCTTTTTCCTCTTTAGCTTTCCCTTGCATTTTCTCCCTCTTTTTCTTCTAAACTCTTATTGCATGCACAAAATAAAATAGCAGTGCTGTAATCGTTATGTTTCAAGATGAGAATAAGTAGCCCGAACCTCGACCATTAGCCGACGAGATAGAAGCCGGAAACTCTGCATGCAACTGCTACTGGCACTCATACAAAACTTCGAATATTCACAAAACTACGTAACGTTATATGCTACACTACGTTTTCCGATTTTTCTGGTAGCATATTCATCGATCGAAACAAATGGTAGTCAAAAGGGGCAAGGTCTGGGATATAAGGCGGATGAGCCAGAACTTCCCATCCACTGTTTTCCAAATAGTTTTTAACCGTTCTTCCAATATGTGGCCGAGCGTTGTCATGGTCGAAGATTTTGGTCTCGTGCCTGGTCGAATATTCTGGTTGTTTTTCGTTGATTGCTCTCTTCAAACGAATCAATTGTGTGTGGTACAGGTCCCCTGTGATCGTCTGACCCGATTTCAACAGCTCGTAATACAAAACACCCTTCTGATCCCACCAAATACAGAGCATTACCTTGGCGCCATGGATATTCGGCGTTGATTTGGCTGGTTGGCTGAGCGTTACATATGACTTTTTGCGCTTGGGGTTATCGTAATGTATTCATTTTTCATCACCAGTAACAATACGATGCAAAAATTACTTCTTTTTGTAGCGTTCAAGCAGCATTTCGGACATGTAAAACCGCCTTTCAAAGTCTTTCGGCTTCAATTGCTTTTAAATGAACCCCAATGCTTTTAAACGTAGTGAAATGGTTTGCTGTGTGACCCCCAATGATAATGCAAGCTCTTCTTGAGTTTGATAACAATCTGCGTGGAGTAATGCTTCCAATTCCTCATCTTCAAACTTTTTCCGCTGACCAGGCCTCTCCTTGTCTTCTGTGTCGAAATCACCACTTTTGAATATCGCAAACCATCGTTCATAAGTATTTTGAGTTGGTGCATGTTTACAGTAAGCTTCTACCAACAATCGATAACTTTCAGCAGCCGTTTTCTTCAAATGAAAGAAGGTTATCAGACTTCCCCGCAAAACATCTTTTTTATGCACAAAATTCGACATTATTATTTTATTTATAATGACAGATGTTTACCCTCCAAAATACCATATTTGTTATTATTGACACAAACCATATGTGATAGTTATGACATATGTTGTCCAAATCGACATTATTAAGCTTTGACTTTTTCGTAAATTGAAATAAATAAGTCTGGGATCATTTGGGGCCAGATGGGTTAATGATGTTCGAAAAAAAAATGTTTTTTTTTCAACTTTGAGTTACTGTTATAAAATAAAACAACAAAAGTTACTAAGTAGCTAATTTTACATTTTAAATATTTTATGACAACAAATAAGCCTTGTTATTACCAAAAAACACACTGTCCCCGACATCCGTAAAAATCAAGTCGTTGCCCTAAACAAGTGTAAAAAAGGATATTTTTACTTTTATTTTCTGAGATGTTTTAAACAATTCCCTGGAGTGCAAATATAATTTTTTTCGCTTTTGTTGAAGAAAACATTTTAAAATTTGAAATTAAAGATTTGAAAAGCACTCCAAAAATGTTGTCCGTTTTTGACATCACCTTAAGACAGGTTAACCATCAAAAAAAAACTTCTTCCATATCTCACAATTTAGAGTCTTTTGAATAAAAAACTTCTATTGTACTAATCAATTTAAAAAAAATTTAAGATGTGCGCTCGAATTTTTCGGTAAAGTAATAATCTGGGGCGGTATTTATTACTGGGCTAGTTATTAACCGATTTTGGATTTTTATACCTATTTCAATACATACAGTAGTTTTGACTTAGCTGCACAACCAACTTCTGCACGAATTTTTGTGCAGGTAAGCCAAAAGCGTTGCTAACTCAAATTGGTTACCTGCCTTAAAGTGCAGGTAAACTAAATTGTTGAAAACTGCAAAGACCAGATATGATTTAATTTATTTTTATTAATTGTTTATTTCATACAATAGAATTTATATAAAAAACAACAAAACGAAAATAAAAAACATTCATAAAAAACAAATAACATAAAAACAAAACTAGGAGATCAATTTTATAAGGTTTTTACATACAAATTCATGTAGGTACAAGCGTTAACTAACCTAACTAAGTAAGCAAAACATAAGAGGCAGCTAACGGCGATCTTTTGTATGAAAATAATGTAAGTTAACACATAATATCAATTTACAGCATTGACACATAATATCAACTTAAAACATTATAAAATATTTAAAACTTAATATTGATTTAAAACTTTATAAAATATTTAAAATGAATTGTAATATTTTATTTTCCAATTTGAATATGAAAACCCTACATTAGGTTTAATTTCTAATCCGGCAACGCCAATTCAATTTTGTTAAAGTTAAGAATAGATGTAAGAAAGAAAGATATTAAAATAAAAAGCCAGTCACATTTTGACATCAGGACACGTTGTTTGATTCAAAATCGTATAAGCGATTAGGAACTCGTAAATCTATTTACTGGCGCCCAACAAAGTAAAAAAAAGAAAAAATCACGTATTTGATAAAAAAAATTTTGTTCAAAAAGTTACTTGTCTAAGAATATAAAGTGCTAAAGTTGTGCCATTAATGTTAAAAAATTTTTATAAGACTATAATAATAAAAATAATAATGGCATTCATTTTAAACTGTTAATTAAAATGTATTAAAACATACAAAGTTCTTAAAAAGCCAATATAATGTAATGTAAAATCAATTATTTAAAATTGACAATTTAATTATAAAATTAAAAGATATAAAAAAAAACTAAATTAAAAAGAACTTTAAAAAAAAGAACGTTTGTCAATTCCAGTTTAAGAAAAAACAATAACAAATTCTTCATAGAAGAAAATTAATGCAATAACAAAAGACAAAATCGAAAGTGTTATATTTAAATGTAACATAACAAAAGCCAAAATAAAATAATTAATATCGGAAATAGAGAGGAGATATTTTAAGAGAAGTTGGATTACTCAAATGAGTGCCCGTTACCATAAACCCAGAATTATCGAAACTAGCAGCGGGTGGACTGAATTTAAATGTTGATTGATTTTTATTGCAGCGCAATTTTAAGAGATAAATTTAATTTTTATGTTCTATAAACTTATTTACTTTATAAAGTTTTTTCGAATTCTTAAATCCATATTTACTACTATATTTTTTTACTAACCATAAGTGTTTATTTTTTATGTTCGTAATCTTACCATTTACTTATTAATAATACTTTGGCAAAGAACATCTAAAACATTAAAATTTCTTTACCTTATATTTTCTAGTATCCATTAAATTTTATGAATTCTTCATTTCAGATTGTAATTATAATCTCATACTATCCATAAACGTTTTGATATATGCGTTTAATCTTACTTTTTATTAATTAATCTTTTTCTTACAACAAATAACAGAAAATTTTATATTTCTTTACTTTATTATTAAATTTGCATTGCTAACAAATTTACTTGAATATTCCAAAGAATTTTTTCATAATATAGAAAGGGGAGAATTAAACAAAATGAATAGGAACGAGGTTTTAGATCTTGTAGAATCAGCAGTAGTAGAGGTAACTAAGGAAGAAATTTTAGAACAAATTCGGAATTTGGCAATTGCTGTCGAACGATTAAAACCGATTCAAGTGGAACCTCTAACTCCAGTAACTATTCAAACCGGTGCAGCCACTGGAAATACAAATTTAGACCTTATAAAATCGCTTCCACAGTTTAGTGGCAATGCAAGCGAGTACCCAGCTTGGAGGGAATCTGCAAAATTCGCTATAAATTATTATACAAAGGGCTCTGAATCATATTACGTTGCTATGGGCATTTTAAGGAACAAGATAATCGGCGAGGCAAATTCGACTCTAAGTTCGTTTAACACAATTTTTAATTTTGATGCCATAATGTCGCGATTGGATCAATCTTATTCGGATAAAAGACCGTTATATTTATTGGAAACGAGCTCAGTGTTTTAAGACAGGGCAAGTTGACTATAAACGAATATTACGATAAGGTTAACAAGCAACTTACTCTTATTATTAATAAAATTCTCATGACTAACACGGGCAAAGATGAGGTTATCGAAGCCTTTAAACGATCGAGCAAGGGCAAACGCACTACGTGTATTCATATCAGGGCTTCGTAAACCTTTATGCGATATATGTTTCTCTGCAAATCCACTAGACCTTCCTACGGCTTTAGCGACAGCACAAGAGCTTGAGCAAAATCATGAACGTTATAAATTCGCAAATGCATTTGCTAACTCGAAAAACTTGTTACAAATGAATACACCCTTATTCAAATAATAATTCAGCCAAAGTAGATACTTCTCAACATACAATAATCGACAAACGTATCATGCTACATACATCGCCTGTTCCAATGGAAATCGATAAAAATTCATCATACTTCAGAAAGCCAACAGCACTTTCAAGTGGATTACAGCCGCAAGCTCAAAACATCAATCCAAATTACAATAGACAAAATGCAATTTTCCATGAAAATAGGCCCAAACGTCAGTTTGTCAGCAGCAACTCCGCTCAGTCTCCAATTCAAAAGATGCAAAGAATCAATCACGCTGAAGATTATGAGCAAAATTATGATATGTATGGAAACGATGAGTTTTCATGTTATGAATACGAAGGCGATGTAGTAGATAACTTAAATTTTTTAGTGTAAAGTCGCTCTTGCCTTATATTGTTAAAAAGCAACAAACGGCCAAGAGCTAAATATTTTGGTAGACACCGGTACTTCCAAAAATTATATACGAAACTTTAACTTTGTCAAAGGTATTAAACCAGTAGCCAAACCCTTTCGAATCAAATCAATAAACGGATATACGATTATTAAAGGAAAATGTGAAATAAGCTTTTTAAATCATACAACAACCTTTTTTATATTGCCATACTTAAATTCTTTCGATGGAATTCTAGGCTATGACTTTTTAAAAGAAATAGAAGCTTTTATTGACACCAAGAATGGTATTCTTTTTCATAAAACCGGAAAAGAGCAAATTAGCCATCTTTCGTGCAAACAAGTAAATTCAATAGAACTTGATAACAAATATGTTCCTTCCGATTTACATAGTGAATTCGAAAATCTTATTCGAAATAACTCAATTGCATTTGTGATCCCGACAGGGCTTTGCCAGCCAACACTCAAGTCGAAGCCACTATAAATTTAACGAAAACGGAACCTATTTATTCTCGTAGCTATCCATATCCAATTTCCGCAACAAGCTTTATAAATACGGAAATAGAAAATCTCCTTAAAGACGGTATAATAAGAAAATCATCTTCGTCCTATAACTCACCCATCCACGTCGTCAGTAAAAAAGGTGTTGATAGTGACGGTAGACAAAAATTACGAATGGTTGTAGATTTCCGAAAAATAAATGATTTTACCGTCCCAGATAAATATCCCATGCCTGATATTGCTGTAATTTTATCAAATCTAGGCAAATCAAAAATTTTTACAACTCTTGATTTAAAATCTGGATTTCACCAAATTAGGCTAGCAGAGAAAGATAGATGTAAAACGGCGTTCAGTGTCAATAACGGAAAATATGAATTTTGTCGCTTACCTTTTGGGCTCAGAAACGCTCCCAGTATTTTTCAGCGAGTCATTGATGATATTTTGAGAGAGGAAATCGGGAAGGGGAGGAAACATGTTTTGTCTATATGAATGATGTAATCATTTTTTTCCGAAGGCGCAAATAGTCATATTCTTCATGTCGATGAAATATTAAAAAATTGTCAAATGCAGGAATGCGAATCTCAACCGAAAAATCAAAATTCTTTAGGCACGAAGTTGAATTTCTTGGATTCGTTATTTCGGAAATGGAATCAGGACATCTCCTGATAAGGTTCACGATATCCTTAATTTTCAAATGCCTAAAACACTAAGAGCGTTAAAGTCTTTTATTGGTTTAGCCAGTTACTATAGAAGGTTTATCAAAAATTATGCTGACATAGTTAAACCGCTAACCACATATCTCCGTGGAGAAAACGGAAATGTTAATGCAAGAATGTCAAAGAATGTCAAAATCAATTTGTCGGAAGACGCTGTTAATGCGTTCGAAAAGGTTAAGCGTTATACTTGCTTCTGAGGATGTACTACTACATCATCCGGATTTCAATATGCCATTTGAGTTGACGACCGATGCTAGTTCTAACGCTATTGGAGCTGTGTTGTCGCAAAACGGTAAACCGATTACCATGATTTCTCGAACACTATCATCCACGGAACAAAATTATGCGACAAATGAGCGAGAACTTCTCTGCATTGTTTGGTCCTTGCAAAAATTACGACATTTTTTGTACGGAGTCAAAAATATTCAAATTTTTACCGACCACCAGCCCTTAACCTTCGCAACTTCTGACAAGAGCCCTAACCCTAAAATCAAAAGATGGCAGGCATTTATTGCAGATTTTTTCTCCAAAATTTCAATATAAGCCAGGCAAGGAGAATGTTGTGGCAGACGCATTGTCGCGCCAGTATATGCACAATTTTGAGAGCACGGATCTCAGAAACAGTACATAGTGAAATATCCTTTTCAAGAACAATAAAATCAATAACCGCTCCCGTAAATCAATTTACAAATCAATGATACTTTCTAAGAATTCTGGTAATAGTAAATAACTAAATTATTATTCAGTAATATAGAAGACACATTATAAACTATAGTGATGTTCAGCAACTTTTGTTAACTATGCAAAATTGCGTAACCCTAGAGGAGTCAACGCAATACATTGCGACCTGAGCACGTTAGCGGAGATTCAAGACATGGTACTTGACCATTTTCCATCTACAAAATTCATCCACACACAAAAGTTGGTAATAGATTTAACAAATAAAATGATCAATTGGAGACATTAAATTTGGAGCATAACCGCGCTCATAGATCTTTACAGGAAAATTATAAACAAATTACATCGGAATATTTTTTCCCTAAAATAAAAAAAATGCTCCATTCTGTCATTAGAAACTGCAAAATATGCCTGGAAAATAAATACAATAGGAAACCTTCGGAACCAGTAATCGGTGCATCACCAATACCAGAACGCCCAGGGCATATACTTCACATAGACGTCTTTTCAACTAATAAAGTACATTTTCTAACTTGCCTCGACAAGTTTTCAAAATTTGCAATTGCTATACCAATAACTTCAAGGGCTCTTATTGATGTTAAAACCGGCCTTTTACAAATTCTAAATACCTTTTAAAAACACTAAGCTTATAGTTTCCGACAACGAAAAGTCTTTTCGATCGAACACCATTAAAAATATGCTACGAGCTTTCTTTGGTATTGAACAATTTTTCGTACCACCTCTACATAGTGAAAGTAATGGTCAAGTGGAGAGGTTTCACTCGACTTTGCTTGAGATCGCCACATGCGTTAGAGCACAACATGACGTTACCGATATATCGGATTTGATACTTATTTCCACTCAAAGATACAATAACACTATACATTCCGTTACAGGAGAAAAACCGATTGATGCTCTTCAATTTGTTGCAACTGAAAACTTAGAAACCATAAAAGAAAAGATAATTGCCGCACAAGCGAGACTTGGAATCGGCGCCGCCCGAATGATATTCATCGGAGTTTTAACACAGGCGACATAGTTTTGTTCGACGGAATAAAGATTGGGAAATAAGGTCGATAAAGTATATTTAGAAGGAGTTGTTGAGAAGGACTTGGGTACTAAGGTTTTAATAAACGGCAAAGAGGTACATAAGAACAATATAAGATAATCTTAACGTTTAATCCATGATTTTTTTGATCTTTTAAAACCTGTGTTCATCTTAATATTTTTTTCCCCCCTTTTCGCCTTAATATGTAAGATTTTAAATTGTAATGAATGGAACATATTCAAGTAAATTTCTAATAAATTTAGATAGTTATCATGTTCATATTCGATAAATTTGATAGATAATAGTATATTGAAACGAGGGCGTTTCATTCTTAAGAGGGGGGGAAGTTAACACATAATATCAATGTACAGCATTGACACATAATATCAACTTAAACATTATAAACTAATTAAACTTAATATTGATTTAAACTTTATAAAATATTTAAAATGAATTGTAATATTTTATTTTCCCAAATTTGAATATGAAAACCCTACATTAGGTTTAATTTCTAATCCGGCAACGCCCACTTCAATTTTGTTAAAGTTAAGAATAGATGTAAGAAAGAAAGATATTAAATAAAAAAGCCAGTCACATTTTGACATCAGGACACGTTGTTTGATTCAAAATCGTATAAGCGATTAGGAACTCGTAAACCTATTTACTTGTACAACTGCCCAAAAACATGAGGCACTTATTTTAAATGCGCAGGTATACACAGTGCACTTAATGAAGGCAATTGCATACGTAATTTTGTAAAATAACAACGAAACCAAAATTTTGTGCAGTTATGTGAAAAGTGCACGTAAGTAAAAGGGAGTTAAAACAAAACTACTGTAATACCTATCATTATGTCGAATAATTTATCATTTTGAATAAATACTATTACAATGAAAATTATTCAAGTTCAAGGCCATACTCTACATATCTACCAAAGGTAGAGCTTGCACCTTACGAACAAGTTTTCAATTTAGTTTTGATCAGTCGTGACAATCTTTAACTTCGAGCTCATATATTAGTTCTCATTTAGTGAGATAACTTGGTTATAAAAATGTTTAAAGTTGCATGGGATTGTCACTTCTTTCAAAACGTGTTCCTAATATGGGAACCTAGAAAATTCCCGAAATATATCTATTAACACATTAATGAAAGTGGTCAATTAATAAATTTAAAACAAAAAGCGTGTATTGTATATAGTATGTACCAAAGGTATGGGTATAGCTTGCACATAACCAACAAGTTTTCAATTTATTTTTGATCAATGGTGATCATCTTTAACTTCGAGCACATATATTAGTTCTCATTTAGTGGGAAAACTAGGTTACATGAATGTTTGAAGTTTTGCATGGGATTGTCACTTCTTTTAAAATAGATTAATCAACACATTCCTGAAAGTGGTCAATTAATAAATTTAAAAACAAAAACCTCTATAGATTATTTGTTAGGACAATATCATAATAAAGAAATATAGAGTATGGCCCTCGAACTTGAATAATTTTCATTGTATCCTTATATCTAGCATATGTATACTTTTTTAATCGGGTTATATTTTTCAACCTTTATTTATAAAACAAAAATGAAAAACTATTCAAGTTCGAGGCCATACTCTATATTTCTTTATTAGTACATTGTTTATAACAAATAAACGATTCGATATGTGATTTATATACTCTTTGATGCCCTGAATCCAAACTTTTATATCACGCCCCAATTATGAGAAAATCGCAATTGCCAAAAAAATGCATATTTTTGCCCCTTTTTTTTGTCCCTTTAACATACGATTGACACTTTCTAATTAGAATACCGCAACACGATAACGCAATGAAATTTTCTAAAACTGATTGTTAAAATAGCGTAAAGTTACATTTATCAAATGCCTTCTGCAAAAAATATAAATACATTTTTGTTTATGAAATTGAGAAAAAAGAATTATAATTTCGTACAATTTTCAGGATAGCTTATATTTGAAAAGCAATTTTAAACAAAGTTGGTGTAATAATTTTATGGTTTTTTTGGCGACATTAAAAAAATTAAAGTTAAGTTTATATAGTGATCCTAAAATAAATTAAAGCTGGTCGGCTGCATGGAATAGGCTACTTTTTAAAATGTAATATTTGGTAATTTTTTTGAAGGAGTATTTTCCAAATGCAATTTTCTACCTATAATAATAATCAAATTTGAACCGTATTTTAACTCATTATAAAGAATATAGTTCGGATGTGTTGTGTACGCAATATTGTATTCAATCGGTTAACCGTTACTCTATAGTCGATGAATTTTATTCAAAACAATTGTTCGAGTTAATTTAAAATGGCCAATTTCGAGTAACGAATAACTCGAACAATTTCTTTCAAATTAAACACAAATTTAAAATCGAACGGGTATTTTGGGGTTCAATATGAACGTAGTATAAATATAGAGCAATGTGTCATTAACCGTGTTTTAAATTACATAAGTGAAGTAGGGATACAACTTTTTTTACGTGGCACCACGATATAGGCAATACTGTACTGATAAAGAATATTTGTCTTTGACCAGTGCCTAAAATATCACATTTTTAGCAATTTGTAAAGATATTTTCAAAATATCAATTACAGACATTATTATACTCAAAAAAAATGCTCGAAAATATAAAAAACAATTAATACCAAAAGGTCCGATTTCCATAAATTAAGCGAAATGTTTAAGTATCTAAATATTTAACAAAAAAAAAATCGCAAAGCCATTAATTTGTGTTACATTTTTTGCAAAATTCGAATTGTACTTAACTTATCCTAATTGTTTGATGTTACAGCTCGGATTGGTCCGATCACTCTTTTTTTCAATTCGGAATCTTTGTTCAACTTAATCAAATAAATTAAAAGTTAATATAATTTATATAATTTTTACTCTAAATTTTTCCGAGGCCATATTATTTTTGATATTTGCAAAAAAAAAAATCTAAAAGTTATATCTCTAATGTCTTCTTAAAGTCGAATTTTAAAAAAAAAAGAAAAAAATTTAAAACCGCTCAATTGTATATTGTTTTAGAATATTTTTTAATTTTAAATTAATTTCCCGTGCGTCCGGGTAGACTAGTTGGTAGCGCTCTGGCTTATCAGTGCGGGGGTCGTGGGTTCGATTCCCACCAGAGGCATTGGTCTGTTTTCGCTACAACACGCCGAAAGCTATAGTAGCTTGTGCTCGGTTAGGGTAATAAGATATAATTTGTAATTATATAATTAATAAAAAAAAATAAATAATCTCCCAGCCTATTTTTTTATAATTATAATAAAATACATTTCGGAACTCCTGATTTGTATTTTATTTTGTGTTTTATTATGAATTGTTAAGGAAAAATTAATTAAAGAAATACAATATTCCGCGGTTTTCTAAAAATTGTGACGTGATGGAAAAATTTGGCAAACAAATTTGGAATCCGCGAGACAAAATCTGTTAAAAAATATCGCGGTTCAAACCAAATCAACTTTTTCTAATTTTGTGACTGTGGGTAATCTTTAGAGTTTTTGTTTTCATTTAATAATTGACCACTTTCAGGAATGTGTTGATAGATCTATTTCGGGAATTACCTAGGTTCCCATCATCAGAAAACGTTTTGAAAGTGGCAACCTGATGCAAACATACGTCCCAATAAATGCGAACTTGGCATATGAAATCGAAGTATAAGATTACCACTAATGATCAAATATAATAAATTGAGACGGTCGTTGTTTATTTTCCCTTTACATTTAGTTTTTAAAAAACAAAACAAGTGTCAAATAAAAAGGAGAATACAAACAAAATACGTGCATAGTACGTTGTTGTCCAAAAATTAGCTGACTTGACGTATGGATAGCGGCAGTAGTTGAAAAAAAAATACTTTCGTGAAAAGTGGCAACCTTATAAAACATGTTTTAAATTTCAAGGCGCCACGTTGCTTAGTATTTTTTTCAAGCCATCAAAAATAAATATTCTCAGTGAACTTGTAAACATGGACAAAAATGGTCATTCTTATCTAATTCAATACTTTCATTTGAAAGGTCTCAGTCCAACCAATATTAAAGCCGAGCTAGATTCTACTCTGGGGGAGTCTGCTTTACGACTATAAAATATTGGGTGGCTGAGTTTGAACGAGGCCATACGAGCTGCCAAGATGAACACCGTAGTGGTAGACCAGAACACCAGAACCTGTTAAGGAAATCCCAAAATGGTATGGGTGATTCATTGGTGATCGTCGGCTGAAGGAGCGTAAACTGGGTGAAATTAAAAGCCATTTCAAAAAGTGCTATACATCGCATATTGACCGAAAATTTGGACACACAATAAAAAAAAACAGCGTCGTGAAGATGTTTCAATAGAGTGTTTGGCGATGTTTCACCGCAATAAAGCCGATTTTTGTGTCGATTTGGAATCATGGATGAGACATAGGTCCACCACTTCACACCTAAGACAAAGGAACAGTCAAAGCATTGAACTGTAATGGGAGAATAATGTCCAAAGAAGGTAAAAACAGTTCATCTACAGGCAAGGTCAAGGCTTCTGTTTTTTTTATGCGAGTGGGATACTTTTATTGATTATCTTCAAAAGGAAAAAGAAATCAACGTCGAATAATATGCTAACTTACTGCTGCGTGTAAGTGATGAAATTAAGTAAATTAAGTAAAGAACATGAAAGTGTTCTTTCATCAAGACAATGCACCACTTCACACATCCATTTGCGATGGCCAAAATTAATCAATAAAAGTTCGAATTGCTTCATCAGGCACCTTGTTCGCCAGATTTAGCTCCTATTTAAGGAGCTAGATAGTGCTTAAATAAACAGGGTATCGAAGATATTGAATAGCGCTGGGAAAAGTGAGATAAAAGGAGATTATGTTGAGAAATAAAGAAAAATTTTCCCAAATTGTTGTATTTTCATTAACACGTGGGCCAATTTTGTAATCGCCCTAGTTACGGCACCTCAACCATAAACCATCAATATCTCAACTCTTAATATTATTTTGATTATTTTTATTATTATTATTATTATATTATTATTATTACTATTTATTATTAAGATTTCATTCGGACGGTTCTGCTTTGTTACAATTAATAATTTCACATATTTAAAGTACTGTCTTTAAAATAAAGAGATAATTATGTTTTGTTTACGATTTAAGTAAATTGACACACTTGAAATTCTTATAAATTGTAACAAAGAACAATGCCCTTTTTCTAAAGCAAAGTAGTTTTTAACAACTACAGAATTTGCCTAAAGTTGATGTTTAATTCAAAAAACCCAGACATTGTTGCAACATACAAGTTCTGCTTGTAAGTGGCACAATGATTTTTCTTTGTTCAAATGGTATCGATCAGCAATATGATTTTTAATCAATACTGACTATTTAATATATAAGATCGATTTTGAGATTTTGAATTTACTTACAAAGGGACCGGATAGTGAACAAGTCAATCGTTTAAATCATTTTTGTATTGTTAAAATAAAATTATTTAAAAAAAATTAATAAAACAATATATAATTAAAACTTGTAAAACTAAGAGTTTCAATCAACATACTTAACTGGCGCAGTCTTCGGAAGCTTGTTTTAACAAGTATCGCTCCCAACGGCAACAACAGCAAATACAGAAGGAAAATCTACAACAAATATAGAAAAAAAAAAAAAAAAAAAACAACAGTGAAACCACAGCAACTGTTAGCAGTAACAAGTAATACAACAGTAACAAAAGGAAACCTACAGCAAATAACGAGGAAATTAAGATGCAACTCATCATTCTTGGGGCACTGTAAGTCTTTAAAAAAAATATACAAACATACACACAATTGTCATTACTATCATTATTTTGTGAATGGAAAAGTGAATTAAAAAAAAAAAAAAATTATAAATTAGTAAAAATTACCAGAGAATATTG
>CM037851.1:130575789-130697125 GCA_021234595.1 Delia radicum
TTCATCTTTATTCAAATTAACCGAGCCCAACTGGGCCATATATGGTTAATAGTTTTTAAGTACAAGTACAATGTACAAAAACAGATATTGCTAATTTTTTGGGAAACCAGTGCTATAATGAACTTAACTTAAACTTCCATCACACATTCAAAAATGTATGCAGCTTATATATAAATTACTATCCTTCTTAAGCAGCTACTGAAATTGACAAAAAAAAAACATCAATAGAATTAAATGCTGTTTCAACTCATTAAAAGGAAAAAAAAAACCCGGAGAAGATCGAATAAGATATACAATGATTAAAAATCTCCCAACCTCTACAAAAAAAAATTTAAAGCATATTTAATAAAATGTTTTCATTAAAATTCTGTGTGTTTTATCATGTTTTGTTTACATTATGTATGCCATTGTGTTAATATTGTCTATGCATTTAAACGATTTTCCTAAAATACTTTCCACGTGACAAGTCATTTCATATATTATAAAAAAACTCCTTAACATGTTTATCTATTTATACAACTGTTCCTATTATGCTAAATTTTTACAAAATGTCAAACTTATATTGCGTACCTATAACATTTTTTGTAGATATTTGCATTACTTGGTAAAATGTAACAAAATAAATATGGACGAACTAACAGATAATAGGTAATTTCTTTAAGTTGGCAACACTTTTTTAACTGGCGGCAATTTTGTTAGCTGTCAAGTGATTTATGTTTAGTTTGGTTTGGCATTTCAACATGAATAGACTGACGCACAGTGGAGTGAATTAAATAAAAAGTGGTAATAAATATAGAACTTCTTAACTACTGGACCGATTAAGACCAAATGTATATGTAATTGTTAAGGAGTACCTATAGCTTTCAGAAAATTTGAAGTCACCCTGTGATAACACAGAGTAAGCACTAAGGTGCCAAATTACACCACCTCGAGTGCAAAAAACTTTTAAAATGCTGTAACTTCTACAATTATGAACCGATTTCGATGATTTTAGACTTTTTGAAGAGATTAATTATAAACATACCTACGGAAATATGTTACCTCTTAAAGTTTAAAAGTTGTGTGATGGTGAACATTAAAATTTAAATTTTTTAACAAGTTTTTTTTTAGGTTTTAAGTTAATAACTCCTTTATAATAAGTGGTAAGACATTAAAAAAAAAAAAAATTGTGTATTGCCACTTTTATCATTAATGTTGTGCTTAAGGTTTCATTTAATTATCTGTAACCGTAGAGTAAAGAAAATCTGCAAAGTCAATTTTTTTGAAATACGTCAAAAAAATTGTAAAATTTTTAAGAAAAATTAGCTTCACTCATACGTTTTTTTTTTATAATCTAGTAGAAGAAAAGTAAGTATTTTTATAAATAAAATAATTTTTAATGAAGTTACAAAAAGACCAGCATTTTTGATATAAATATATGGGAACATTTATTAAACTATCTACTGTTTAATAGTCATAAATAAAAAAGGAAGAATTACCTAGTTTTTGTTGTTAAATCACATTATTATTTTATACAAATCGGTGTTTATGAAAATAGTTATTAGTCAAAATGCTCCTACTATACCTACTTGGTGATATTTTTGATAAATCTAGGGGATTGTGTCTATGAAACAGAGATTTGTTTGTCTTTACAACAGCATATTTATGAATTGCATTCTTCAATATTACAAAAAAAAAAAGTCTTGTTATACCGATACTCAAGCCAAACGCAGATCAGACCGCACTTAAGTCATATCCACCCCTATCTCTGAAACCCTGCTTCGCCAAAATCTTGTACAAGATTATGGCGAATAGGCAATGGTGGTTTATTGAAACAAATAAAATACTCAATAGCAACCATTTGGTATTTAGAAAAGGCAAATCAGTAATAATCTAATTTTTCTTGACAATCTAATTATTCAATAACTCGCAGGAAAAATGCTCCGACTTTTCACCTTCCGGAAAATATATTTTTAATACTTGTAACGGCACCTGAATACGCTACTCTTACCCATTTTTGATTTTTGAATTTTTTATATAACTTGTTTTTTCATGGAATTATCTATAGTCAGTTGAACTTACTTACAATTTCGATTTTTTACAATTTTACTTTGCGGAACTTTAAAATTTAAGGAAATAAGTTATCTAAAATATTCAAAAATAGAAAAAAAAAAAAAAAAAAGGATAAGAGTAGCGTATTCAGGTGCATTTACAAGTATTATGAAAAATATATAATAGTTATAGGTTTTAGAGTAAGCAACGCAGGCAAATATTTTATTTAAATCGTCACTTTTTTAATGCGTTTCCCTATATTTTGAAAGAAATTGCAGTTGAACTAGTTATTATAAGCCCCTAAGGGGCCTTAAATAGATCTAGAGGGAATTGTACATTATTGATCATTAACCTAAACGCATTTACGAAATTTTTATATCTAAAATTATTTTAAAATACAAAACTACAACTTCATATCACAAAACAATTTCTTATAAATACCAGGCGGCGGCGCAAGCCGGCTTCAAGCAATGCGAATTAGACCTTCGCGAATTACCATATAAAAACGCAAGATATATTTATAAATATATCTAAATATATTTAAATATATCTAAATATATTTAAATATATCTTGATAAAAACGATGTACATTATACAAAAACAAACTTTGTAAAATTATTAATTACACCATTTGCTCGCATAAGACTATATTTTGTCTAATTCTTGTTTATTTGCGTTATTTAATCAAACCCAAATAGTTCATAGAAAATTGCATCAGAAAGAAAATTAATTGTCCAATTAATTGATAAAAAAAATATGTTTTACGTACCTCCGCCGATACCGTGTAACTTAATTTGCATTTTATTCGTATTTATGAAGGTTTTAGAGCTTTTTTTTAATAAAATTAAATTATTAATTGCAAAAAAAAACACCAAACGTGTAGAGACAGATATACATACAATTCTGCCATGTACAAAATCGATAAGTTTTCAAGTGCTGCCAAGTTTCCACTTTAGTATAAGCAGCAGTGCTGCCAACCATTTTGTCCAAAAATCGTCAATTTTTTTTTATAGAAAAAATCGTCATTTTGAAAATGCGAAATCAGAAAAAGTCGTAAATTCCAAAACTACGAGTTGCGTACCCCCATGCACTACGCAATATTCTTGTGGAACTGGTGCTACTGTGTAAAATATTGAAAAATATTTTGATTCTTATTACGCAACTAAGTAATGTGAAAAATATTTTATGTTGGCCACGTTGTGCAATTTTTATATCCACAGAACAAAACAGTGGTTCCATATGTTGGCAAAAGTATTGTACATCTTATTGCACTGTGAAGGGCAAAATGAAAACAAGATTGGCAATAATATTTTCGATAATATTTCAAGGTACCCTTATAGTTAAAGTTTATTCAAAACTTCGATTAAATCGATTTATTTGCATATTATTTCACCACATATTGCCCTTTATTAGCTTTTTTACTAACGTCTTCGACTTCCAATACAGATTATGCCGAATAGAAAATATAATATCATCGACACATTTTTAAATCTATAAAATTCCTGACGAAATATTAACTCTTGTAAATTTTTGTTCGTGTCATTTAATGTCGTATATAGTGTAAACATCATATTTTTATAACATTAGTGTCATAAATGTTTTGCCAACCCTGGAAAGTTTTTTATACAATTTGTTTTGTATTTTGATTTTAATATTTCAAAAATTTTAAAAAGCGAGAAAATTTAATTGTCTTGACTGTTTATAATAAAATATTCTATTTTATAAATTTGTGAATAATTTTCGGATGAAATAAATGTGACATCGGAGAAGAAACAAACGAATTATGTTAAAAATGCGGCAACAATTGATACAGGGTCCAACCTTTTAATTCGGTTATCGGTATTGTATTACGGCATTTTGTGAATATTTAGCTAGGATATTTTAAGGTTAACGGTATTTTAAGTTATATCGTTCTGTTTTTTAAGGTTGACGTTATTTTAAGTTATTTCGATAGGTTATTTTAGGGTTAATGTTGTTTTACGTTATTCCGTTAAGTTATTTTGGAATTAACGTTATTTAACGTAATTCTTTGTATATTTTAGCACACATAAAGTAATAAATTAATTTAAAGAATAAAAAACATTTAAAGTTTGTTTTGTTTTTTAATTCAATGTACCTATGTATATCAGGCCTGGGCGTTGTCAATTACATTTTGCAATTATTCACATGTTTTATTTTGTTATATCATTAATATTACGCTCACACTTGTTGTCTAAAATGATTCCTTGGAAAATTTGTAAAAATTTCTATACCAGGCATAGGGATCAGTAACATCTGGGTATTTAATTCCATGGCAATTACACCCGATTACATATAATTAGACGTAAAAAAGTAATTGAGCTGTAATTAAATGCACAAATATTGTCATTATGTCCCATGTCTGGTATTGACAATATTGAAAATTTTCCAAGGAAGGGTTCTGATGAGATCTAGTATCAACCTAGCTAATATGTTTGATATGCTTTATTTTTGTAAATATGCGGAGATTGAAATCTCGTTATAGATTTAAAATAACATGAAAATAATCACGATGTATATAAAAACAAAAAACTAATAAAACTGTAAAAAATATTACTTGAGCCAGGGTAAAAACAAAAATGTTTTTATATAAATAGAACAGTTTTGGTTATCCAAGTTTAGTACCGTCATGATGATTGTTATGAAAAGACCCTAACCACGTGCTTGATTACTAAGAAGACAATAATGGACCAAAATTGATGATTAATGGGTTTTTTGTTAAAGCTCTGCCTATTATAAAGGCTCTAGCTTTTCTAAAACTTCGGGTTCTGATGAGATCTTTAGCCAGATCAAAATACTATTATCAACCTAGCTAATATGTTTGATATGCTTATTTAAAATAACATAAAAATAATCTCGATGTATATAAAAACAAAAAACTAATAAAATTTTAAGTGTGAACGTAGGTCTGAAATTATTAATGAAAATTTCACAAGTAAATAATTGCAAAATGTAATTAAGATCGCCCAGGTGTGATCTACATATATATCATTCATTCCTTGAGAAATCGCAACAAATCTGAACAAGGGTGTTTCAATTTTATTATTTAAAACAGGAAGACTCTATGGAGTCATAAACAAGTTTCCTTCTTTTTAGACCAACACTCAGGGGATTCCTCTACGAATACAGTGCATTGTGCTGATATAGGGAAAATGGGTTATGGGAAGAAGGAAAGAGATGTTTGTGTTTATAAAAACTCGCGATTTTATTCATATTTTTCATTTTTCAAAAACTAGAAGAAAAAAAACTCAAAAATTTGTAAATTCACAGTTTCTTAAGTAAGTTGAGTACTTCAAAAATATACAAAGCATCTGAAACATGCAATCGTCTTATTTCACGATTTGTAATTAAAAATAACCCTTTTTTCTAAAAACTCATTTACCGCCTTCGATTTTAAAAAGGTTTACATTTGTACACACAGAAAAAACTGGTGTGATTTCATAAAAGGCTTTCTTTGCAAAATTTTCTTAGTTTTAAATTGATAGCAATATAAAGACGAAAATTCATAATAAGCTACAAGTATATTTTTTTAATAAAAAAGATAAATTACAAAAACAGTTAAAATTCGAGCTGACATACATAAATCAATGTGGCAATATTTATTAGATGATGCAATATCTAACATAAAAGAATAATGGATGTAGAGTTTCTTAAGCTGTTTATTTAAGATGCAATTTAATTATATAAGAATATAAAAATGGCGGTGAAAAACGAAAAATTATAAAGAATGTAAGTAATGTTAGTAATATCTTATATATAAATACGAAGTCTTAATTCTAATTGTATTGTTTTATTTTTCAGGCACAATATAGTTTGTAAGTATATTTATTTAAAAGTGTTATTTGTTGTTAAATAAAGTATTAATTTTAACAAAAATATTATTTGCAATATAATGGAGTATTTTTTATTTACAAAAATAAATAGTTTATTCAACCTGGAAAACGTTGCAGTATTATACAAAAAACTTTGACTTATTGACATACATATATATAAAAAATTTGACAAAATTATCGTTAATTTTGTGTAGTTGTAAAATTACCACGAAACTTTGTAAACTTTTACTCTAATTTTTGTAAATGATACACCTTTTTTCCTGCGTGTACACAATATAGAACTTTTGACATAAAAAAAATTAGTTTTTTAGGACAAGAAGTTAACTATTATTAATGATTTTTTTTTAAAGCTTACAGAATTTTTTCTTATAAAAACCAACACGCTAAAAATAAAAAGTGTAAAATTAACAAAAAGATGTTAAATAAAACTACGGACATTTATACTTTAGAAACGTTGTAAACTTCCCATGTATTGTTTTTTGTGAAATTGCATTGTATATACTTTATTAACTCTACCAATTTAGTTTTGTGCATTTTATACATTTTTATATCTGTTTTATTTTTTTTTATACACACAAAAAATTTGCAGAGGGATTACGATGAAAGCATACTTAGAAAAAATGTTTTCATTAACATTTTGTGAATTTTATCAAGTATTGTATAAATGATGTATCCTTGGTTAATTTTGAATTTGCACAATTTTCATAAACTACTTCTGACATAGCAAGTCATTTCATACATTTTAAAATATTACTATCATTTTTATCTATTTATACAACTGTTCATACTATGCTAAATCTTTACAAAATGTCAAACTTATGTTGTATACATTTAACATTTTGTGCACATATTTTAATCAAGCATTACTTGGTAACATGTAACAAAATAAATGTGGACACACATATATGTTTTCGAGAACAAACTAAGTACAACACAAAATAGTTTGTTCTCTGTGAAATAAAATATGTATTGTAAGATACTACTGTAATTGTAAGGTACTATTGTACCATATTTGTACTTTCAATATTGTTTCGAGTGTATATTTTATAATTTGTAACAAAGTCATATCAATTTTGAAAAATAAACTTCACTTTGAATTGAGCAATTGAAAAGAAAACAACTATTGAAATTCAGGTGTGGGGTGTCACAAAAATAAAAATTTTGAAAAAATTTAAAATGGATTTAAGACCAACACGCCAAGCCATGATTGAAGCTCTTAATGCGACCAAAATATCTTTTCCTGAGCAAGCAACAATATCTCAATTGAGATCACTTTATAATGCTTTGCCTCAATTTCAAAATGAAAGTCGTGGTACTGAGGATGTACCAAAGGATTCTGGTAGATGTGCTACTACCAATGATGAAAATATGGTTGAAAGCTGTGTTGCTTTGACCGCTGCTGCTGCCGATGTTCATAATACTGCTGTTATTCCCTCTGGTATTGGGAATTTGATTGATTTTCCACATTCTAGTGGTCTTGTATCCGATGTTACTGCCACCATTTCTAATATTTCCCATGGAGTACACCGCAACGTTTTAGCTTCTGGCGCTGATGTTACTAACACAGAAGCAAACGTTTTTTGCACAAACTCAATACAAGATAATGTTAATGTTGCCCGAAACCAAATAGATGAAGAACAACAATTGGCAAAGCAAATTAAAATTTTACAAACGCGATGTGAAATGATAAATTTACAAAAACAACTTCAATCTTTGGAATTTGTTGATAGTCAAACTCACAACACCCGCCGAATAAATTATCAAGAACTTGTTATAGTTGTTCAGAAATTCAGTGGCTATGATAATTAAGACATTTTAAAATGGTTTCGACATTTTGAAGATTATACTCACACATGTGGATATAATGATCATGATCTATTACTGGGATTGAAATGGTTACTTCATGGAACTGCCCGTCAATATGTTCAAAATGTTGATATAGTCAACTATAATGACTTAAAATGTGCTTTAATAAAAACTTTTAAGAGGAAATTGACTCGTGAAGATGTTTACAGAAAGTTGCGTTTGCGTATTCTAAAACATCATGAATCGTGCTTAAGTTACGTTATTGCAATGCAACAGATTGCAGCTGAAGCTAATATTGACGAAAAAGAGTTAATCAATATCATTATCGATGGATTTCAAGACAAATCAAACAATATTGCTTTATTATATGGAGCCTCAACAATTGAAGAATTAATTGAAAGTTTGGATCGTTATGAACAACGCCGAGTTCATAAGCCGCAAATGTTAGAAAAACAAAAGCCAAATTCAAAATCGAACGTAAGATGTTTTAATTGCTCTCAATTTGGACATTTCCAGAGTTCATGTCCAAAACCTCCTCGTCCCCCTGGTTCTTGCTTTTTATGTCATCAAGTGGGCCACTATAACAAGGACTGCCCAAATAAGAAATTACCTGTAACAGTAGCATCAGTTTTTCAAGAAAGGCAAATCGTTACTGATGAAAATTTAGTTAATCCAATACAATTGGTAAGTGTGGCTTTTTATAAATTTAATGAAGACGAATGCACTGTTTATTTGAATTTTAATTGTCGCATTGATTCTGGTAGTCCCATTAATTTTATCAAAAGATCGTTTGTGCCGTCAAATATCAAAATATCAAAGGAATTAAGGACCATACATTTGTCTAGTCTTGGAAATTTTAAGTTACAAATGTATGGAAAGGCATCACGTTTAATTAAATTTCGTGGTTTGGTAAAACATGAACAATTAATTGTAGTTCCTGATAATTATATGATGATTCCGATTATACTGCGTAGAAATTTTATGTATAAATTTAACATACATTTGGTTCAAATAAAACGAAAAGTGCATTCGAATTTATTAAAGATAAACTTATTCCTATTGATATTGATTATCCAACGACACATAAGGATAATCTTGAGAAAGTCTGTAGTGATTTAGGAGCATATATCATAGAAACACCTCAGTATAGTTAAGATATTTGTCCATTGTTGACAAATGATGAGGCTGGTAGTATTAAAAATATCATTGTTAACAACTATATTTATCCAAAAAATCTTTCTAGAACTCCGTTTGATTGCAGGATGAAAATTCGATTAACTGATGACATACCGGTTCACTGCACTCCTCGCCGATTATCTTTTAGGGATCGCGAGGAAGTTCGTAAGATTATAGATGACTTGTTAATGAGAAAAGCAATTCAGCCTAGTAATTCTCCATATGCATCCGCAATAGTTTTGGTTAAGAAGAAATCGAGGGAAACACGAATGTGCTTTTCTTTTCTGTAAGATACTACTGTAATTGTAAGGTACTATTGTACCATATTTGTACTTTCAATATTGTTTCGAGTGTATTTTTTATAATTTATAACAAAGTCATATCAATTTTGAAAAATAAACTTCACTTTGAATTGAGCAATTGAAAAGAAAACAACTATTAAAGTATTAAGTAAATAAAACATTACTGAAACATAAATAAATGTAATCTTATAAAAGTACAGATAAGAAAGTAGCCGAAACAAATCATTGTGAAAAAGGTAAGCTTATTTTATTTATTAACCAACTAAATTCTAAGGTTTTGATATAATTTTCATTGCACAATTAAAGGTCGAAAAAAACATAATTTTTATTTTTAATAAAAATTATATCAAACTTGTATAAAAGACAAAGTACGTCTCGCTGTACATTTTTTTTCTAACAAGTGTACAAATAAAAAGGCAAAAAAAAAACAAAAATGTGTATTAAATATCTACCAAAGGTAGACCTTACACACAAAAAAAACAAGTTTTCCATTTATTTTTTGATCAATAGTGATAATCTTTAACTTCGAGCTCATATATTAGTTCTCATTTAGTGAGAAAACTAGTTTATATGAATGCTTGATGTTTTGCATGGGATTGTTACCTCTTTCAAAACGTGTTCTGATGATGGGAACCTAGAAAATAGAAATAGAGAACACATTCCTGAAAGTGGTCAATTAATAAATTTGAAAACAAAAAATCTATAGATTATTTGTTAGGACAATATCCTAATAAAGAAATATAGAGTATGGCCTCGAACTTGAATAATTTTTATTTTCATTATTATATATTTTATAAATAAAAATAATTTTGAATACATTAACAAAATGAAAATTGGAACAATTTATTAAACTATCTAGGGATTCTTATGAAATGTAGTGGATATTTGCTTAATTGTCCTAAATAAAAGTGGAAGAATTGTCAAGTTTTTGTAGTTAAATGTCGTAATATTTTTATCCAAATAATTTTTCTAAGTTAATTTTCAAGTAAAACCTAAAAGTTTTTACTTGAAAATTAACCTAAAAGGTTTTACTAGAAATCAAAAAAAATCATTAAAATCAACTGTAATTTTGTACAAATACAAATAAAGGGTGATTTTTTATCAACTTTCTTTTTGGCAATACTGTTTTTGCCAGCTGTTTTCGTGTAACGTGTTACGGTTAAACATGTGCAGTTTGGTTTATAATTTAACCACGAATCGACTTACAAACGAACAACGCTTGCAGATTATTGAATTTTATTATCAAAATTCATGCTCGGTTAAGAAAGTGCATCGTACACTTCTTCTTCTGAGGCGGTTATTCGGAATCTTGTGACTAAATTTCGCACTAATTTTACATTATTGGACATTAAACCACCAACACGCATACGTAGAGTGCGGACAGAGGAAAATATCGCAGCTTTATCAGCCAGTGTTGTTGATGACCGTGAATTATGGATTCGGCACCGTTCGCTGCAATTGAGCCTCTGTTACTGCACTACGTGGAAAATTTTGAGGAAGGATTTGGGTGTAAAGCCTTTTAAAATACAACTATTGCATAAATTGAAGCCACACGATCTACCACAACGGCTAACTTTTGGTGAATTTGCGCTGGCACAGTAGGATGAAGATCCACTTTTTTATCGGAAAATTGTGTTCAGCGACGAAGCTGATTTCTGGTTGAATGGATACGTGAACAAGCAAAATTGCTGTATTTGGTGTGAAGAGCATCCAGAAGCATTGTAAGAACTGCCAATGCATCCCGAAAAATGCACTGTTTGGTGTGGATTATGTAGGGCTCATGTCTATAGGGACAAGCCCGCAACGGTTGACGCACTGGAAGCCAATATTGAAGAATTTATTCGTGAGATACCGGCTGATATGTTGGAGAGAGTATGACAAAATTAGAACCAGCGTATGGACCATTTGAAGCGTAGCCGCGGTCAAAATTTACATGAAATCATCTTTAAACATAGAATTGTATATATCGTTCTATGTATCGATTCAAATAAAGATTTCATACATTTCTCTAAATTTTATGTGTTTTTTTTTTTTCAAGTCAAATCTGAAAGCACTTTAAAAATCACCCTTTACATACCATTTTCAAATTATTCCTAAATCTTTTAATATTGTAATTTAATAAAAAAAAATTAAATTCTTAATTTTAGGTTTTTTATTTATAAAATATAGACGACTTTATGAAGTGAGAAAAAACCCCCTATTTTGTTCTCCGTTTTTGTTTTTGGTAAGAAGTTTACAGTCAAGTTTTATAGTTTTCTTTTGTATGTCAGCTAAGTAACCCATTTGGTATCTTGTTTAACTGATGCTTTGATAGTTTTAATATTTTACTTTAGAAACTTACAGAAAAACTTAGGTAAGATACAAAATTGTGTAAGTTTGAGAGCGAAGAAAGTGAGTACAATAGTACTTATCACCAACAAAGGAACTTTGTAATTTTACAAATTAAATTATATATGTAATTAAGGCTTGGACTGCGGTTGTTAATACTTTACTTATATAATTTCTATCAACTTTATATAAAAAATATTCTTACACTAATTTATTTTTTGCTTGAAACTATTTACACCCATATTCATAAGTTAAAGTTAGCAGTTACTTATACATCGCAACCATCAAGCTGCTTACTAGAATGCATTTTTTGCTTAGAAGCTTGTTAGCATAGAGTTTATTCATAATACATTTTAATCTGTCAACTTAAATTTAAAAAATCAACCCTAAATTTCTATGATGATACAGTGTAATTCTATATGTGGCCCTTTTTTTTGCAAAGCAACTCTGATTTTTGACGTTTGCAATTGTGTTTTTCCCACAAAAAAAAATTGTGCTTAAAATTATATAAAAAAAAAACATTTTAAAACTGGTAAAAGCGGAAAAATCTGATAAGAAGTTATATAAAGATTAGTTAACTGGGAACAAGATGAAAAGGTAATATAAGATATTTATTTTTCATCATTATTATACATTTAATATATGTATTTTAATATATGTCCTGGCTTTTTTAGCAAACGCCCTCGCTACCTTTTCACAAATTCGGCTCATTGAAGGTAAATCCATAAAATTCACCGCAATCTTCTTGTTCGTTGTTGCGACCCTCACCACCTTGACGCTTATAGAACTTGAAGATACGGTGGAATCTGTCCACCGTTATTTTTTCCTTTCAGGTCATTCTTGACCAAATCAATAATTTTTTTATGAAATTCACTGTCAGTATAAACAAAAAATGGGGTTTTTCTTTTTATAAAATTTACGGGCGCTATTTTATAAAAAGTCCAATGATTCTAAATTATTAATCGTTCAAATAATTTAGAAATATTTTTTGGGCACAAAAATGTATATTTATTTTTTATAATTCGCAGTCACTTTGACAGAAAACAGATGTTTTTTAAACTCTTAACAACAGTTTAGAAGCTTGTTAACATAAACTTAACAAGAGTATGACAAGCATGAATAGTATGTATGAATAGCATACATGTTAACTCCTTGGTAACTTTTGCTTATGAATATGGGTGTTAATGTTTTTAGAATTTTATGAAAATATCAATAATTTTAAAAGCAATTGAAAGGTTTTTTTGTAATATTTTCAAATTGAAAGTGATGATGTTTTAATTTATTTTAATTTACTTAATTATATAATTAATTATAAGAACAATAAGAATAAAATTCTTGTATAGTCCAAAGCAGTGACGGTCCGTCAAGTTGTCAAAGGTGTGCTGTCTTTTTCAAAATGTTGAAATAACGTCTATAATGAATATTTTTCCACGACCTATCGCCCTCCCCATATAAAGAGAGCTTAGATTTAATTCATTTTATAATATGCAGTGTCTACTGAATATCTCAAAATCTCACGGTATGGATGATTGGATGATTCCTGGATAGTGAATAGAAGGAGTTCTCTGAGCCGAAATAAAATCTCCAATAGATTTTATTCTCAGTAGAAAATATTCCCAAATAGCACCGAAAAAGTAAAACAAAAAGAAATAGGAATTACTATTTGGAATGTTTATTTTCTTTAAATGTATGGACAATGGAATAGATCTTACCAGTACGAGTGTTGAATCAATAAGAAGGAGACATAGACTTATTTTTTACCGGAAACTTGTATCTATGAGTTTTCGAAAGACTTTGACATTTATTTTAGGTTCGAATGCGGAAAAGAGATAGAATGTTAAATTTATAACATTTTATCTTTAATAGCATTCAACTTTTATTTATCAGGAGTTTAGGAATTCGTGGGGACGATTTTTAAGAATTTTTTAATGGCAAACGTTTATTTAATTTTGACATTAACATTACCGCCCGCCTTGCAGTATATGCAATAATAATTGTAAGGATACGTCATAGATACAAGTTAGCTGGTAGTACTAGGACTGATATAATGTTAAATAGTGAAAAAAGTTTAATTCATTTTAAAATTCATTGGAGTTCAATTCATTATAACTTTAATGACGTTAAGGGAATCTTAAAATTAAGTGTTACTATTATCTAACAATATGTATGAACAAGTACGTTTGGTTTTGCTAATGGATTTGATAGTACATATATTTATCTAAATGGAATAGGAATCAAATCACATTTGATGTAATTTAATAAATTGAAAGATAAACGATGATTGAGTTAAATTCATAAATTCTGTAAATTCATTTATTTAAGGAATTACAAGGGTTAACAACAAATTTTGTTGTAGAGCATTTAAATATTTATCATCTATATAGAACATGGACCGTAAATTGTCCACCCGAATATGGTGCTTTGGGCTGTGGGTAGCCCGGTTTTAGTAATCACTCCCTCACAAATCACCCTAGGGTAAAGATCAACTCCTATGACAACATCGATGCTGGCAGACTCATAGAAATTTGAGTCAGCTAGGAACATGTCTTTAAAGTTTCCTTTAAATGACTCTGGCAATGATTGAGTTGGAGTTTGAATAGTTAGACGATTGTCTACTCGAAAGGTTCCATCGATTTTGGAACTAGAGTTAAAGCGTGACTTCAGTGTCAATGGACAGATGGTCTCCCCTTGTAGTGTCAAAGTCGTTAAATCGAGTTTCCTGACCAATGCTTTAGAAATTCGACTTATCGGAGATGCAGAATCTAAAATACAGCGTGCATGGTGATTTTTCATGTCTATCTTGACAAGCACAGTCGGGAGAAGGATCAACGTATTTTGTCGTAAAAGCGCGGTGAGAGATGGCGATTTCGAGGGAGGAACATGAGCAGAAGAGAGTTTCCGAGAACCAAAGTTTCTCGATGTGGTAGGCGGAGAACCAGAACGGGAACGTGACTCTGAAGACTCCTTGATTAATCTCGGGCTTATGTGAAGTAGAGTGTGATGGAACTTTTTGCACGTTTTGCAGCCATGTTTGGTAAAACAGGTTCCTTGTGAGTGGTCATGTGCAAGACAGTTGGAGCAGTAGCGATGAATTCGGACGGCGTGGACACGTTCGTTAACGTTCATGGCTAAAAATTTACGACAAGTTCGAAGGGGGTGTGGTCGATTACAAATGCGACATAAAAATGAGTGGTATTTATTAGGAAGGTTTGATGGTTTGTTATGGCGGCGACGACGAGATTGTTGGCCGCTCTGCTTACGAGATGTCTTCCTGGGCATTTTTATCTAAAAAGGAGTTGACGAAAACGAATATTAAGACTCATGAGGTAAGACTACTAACTTTGTAATGGGTCTAGTAAAGGTTCCCCTTTGTGTAAACACATCCGCAACCCTTACGCGACTATCTGTCCCAAAACGAACTTTCTCTATTTTGCCAAGACGCCAGGAGTTTGGTGGGAGACTTTCATCCTTGATGACAACTAAGGAATTCTCCTTAAGATTTTCTTCTGGTTTCTGCCACTTGACTCGCTTTTGCAGTTCTTTTATGTATTCAGTTTTCCAACGCGAACAAAAATGTTGATGAATTGCTTTCAGCCTCTGCCAACGATTTCGAATGGAAATTGTAGGTTCATCTATTTGAGGATCTATAGGGGCTAAAAGCGGCGAACCAATTAGAAAATGTCCGGGAGTTAAGGCTGAAAAGTCTGAAGGGTCTTGAGACATTGGAGACAAAGGACGAGAATTCAGGCAACTTTCGATTCGAGCTAAAAGAGTGCAAAATTCCTCAAAAGTATACTTAAAGGTACCCGAGATTTTTCGGAAATGAGACTTAAAACTTTTCACCCCTGCCTCCCAGAGTCCTCCCATATGAGGTGCTCCAGGGGGTATGAAATGCCAAGTTAAGTTCTGATGGGAAAAATTTGCCGTAATGGCTTGGTGCGACGCTTGAATAAACTCTCGGGCGAGAATTTTAGAGGCACCAACGAAAGTTGTACCGTTATCAGAATGCATGTGCAAAGGGCAGCCGCGGCGAGATACGAAACGACTAAATGCCGCTAGAAATGTAGGGGTGGACAAGTCTGAGGTGGCTTCGAGGTGTATCGCCTTAGTAGAAAAACATACAAAAATGCACACATAGCCTTTGGAGATACGACAGGCCCGGCCAGAAAAACTTTTAATGTCAAATGGACCTGCAAAGTCAAGTCCAGTATTGGTGAACGGACGGGAGAACTGTGTTCTTGTTGGAGGTAGAGAAGCCATAAGTTGTGTTTGACACCTTTTCTTATAGATCACACAAGTTTTACATTTGTTAATAGTTGCCTTTATAAGGTTTTTAACCTTAGGTATCCAATATTGGGACCTAATGATTCGGAGGACAAGCTGATTTCCTCCATGTAAACTTATGTCATGAACGAATTGCACCAAGAGTTTGGAATATTGGCAACTATAAGGTAGAATTATTGGATGTTTTTCATTAAAGGAGAGACCGGGTGCATTTTCTAGTCTGCCACAAGACCGAATAAGACCCTCTTGACCTAAAAATGGATTGAGATTAAGCAAAGAACTGGAGGACGAGATTGAGTTTTGCGATGACAAGGCTTTGTACTCATTTGGGTACCAGGCTTTTTGATACATGGTAATAAGCCGGTCACGAGCCGACAATATTTCGGAACTAGTTATCACTGTGGATTCTTTAGAAAAATTGGATCGGTATCTTGGGTGGGTGCGATAATAAAATCTATATATGTACGAAATAACACGCATTGCCCGTGAGTATGAGGAAAATCTTTCTAAGATATCATCAAAATTTTTGAAGTATGTAAAATGAACTTTCACTGTCTTCTTTTCTAAAGTGGTTTCATCGAAAATTTGAGTCTCGGAGCTAGAAAAGGGAATGTTCGAGGTCCGAAGCCATTTTGGTCCATGCCACCACAGCTCGTTATGTATTAAATCCTGCGGAGCAACCCCACGGCTCGCTATGTCCGCTGGATTATTTTCAGAAGAAACATGGTACCAATATTTGGGATCAATTATCTGTATAACCTTCGACACCCTATTTGCAACAAAGGTCAACCAAGAACAAGGAGGCTTAGATAGCCAGGAAAGGACAATAGTTGAGTCAGTCCAGCAGTGAATTGAATATTTCTTAACATCAAGTTTTGGAATTATGCTGTCGATCATTTCAGCAAGGAGAACTGCACCACAAAGCTCTAAACGTGGAATCGACAACGTCTTAACTGGAGCTACTTTTGTTTTAGAGGACACTAAGTGAGTCGTTATGGAATCCCCATTTACTATACGGATGTATAATGCCGCTGCGTATGCTCTTTCGGATGCATCACAAAAGCCATGGAATTGGATTTCAGCTGTTGGAGTAAAGTCAATCCAGCGGGGAATACGAATTTCATTAATAAACGAATAATTCGATTGAAATGTTTTCCACTGAGAAACTAAGTCGGGAGAGAGGATATCATCCCAGCCAGTGCCTTCGATCCATATTTTTTGCATTATAATTTTCGCTAAAACGACGCATGGAGCTAGCCAGCCAGCAGGATCAAACAGTTTGGCTATTTGCGACAAAACTTCTCGCTTAGTATATGTAGAAGATTCCGGAAAAGGCTTTGCTGCAAAATAAAAGGAATCATATAGCGCATTCCAACGAATGCCCAACGTTTTTGCCGTGCTGCTGTCATCAAAATTAAGAAAATCTTCATTTAATAGATGATCAGGAGGAAGGCCAGCAAGGACATCTTTAGAATTGAAAGTCCACTTTCTTAGAGAAAATCCGGCAGATTGTAAGGCAAGAATGAGCTCGTTTTTAGCATCTATGGCATCAGAAAGGAAATGTGCACCAGCTAGAGCATCATCGACATACATTGAATTTCGGAGGATATCGCTGGCGAGTGGATAGGTAGACTGGACATCATCTGCAAGTTGAATAAGTGTGCGGATCGCCAGATATGGAGCACAGTTTACACCAAACGTTACCGTCTTGAGTTCATAATCCTGGACTATTTCACTCGTGTCCTTTCTAAACAAAAGTCTTTGGTAGGGAGTGTGTTCAGGATTCACTAGTATTTGTCTGTACATCTTTTGGATGTCAGCATTGAACACATATTTGAAAAAACGCCATTTTAGTAAAAGAAGGGTTAAATCATTTTGAAGAACTGGACCTGTGTGAAGAATATCATTGAGACTTAACCCATTTGATGAACGAGAAGAGGCATTGAAAACCACACGAACTTTTGTCGTGGTGCTTTCAGGTTTTATGACCGCATGGTGAGGCAAATAATAGTGGAGAGGAGATTTGGAATGGTCAGGAGCAGGAACTTTGAACATTTGATCCAATTGAAGATATTCGTCTACAACGTGATCATACTCTTCTTTGAACGTGGGATTTCGAAGCAACCTAGCTTCATTTCTAAAGAACTGAGCCATTGAACTTGTTCTAGACTGACCTAAATTCAACCTCTGAGGATAACCTTCTTTAAATGGCAATGAAACCACATATCTGCCATTTGCATCCCTTTTAGTGGTTTTAGTATAAAGTTCTTCACAAAATTGATCGGATGCGGATAAAAAGTTCTTCCGGGGAAGATCCTCCACCTCCCAAAAGCGTGAAATCTCATTTTCTAAGGAGATTTTACACATAAAAGATGCAATGGGGGTATTAGAGTTGGAAGAATCAAGAGGAACTGGACCAGTTAGAATCCATCCAAAGATGGTTTCTTGTGCGATTAAAGAATTGCACACCTCGTGCTGAATATTGGAACGCATTATGGACGGAAACACTTCCCCTCCTATCAACAAGTCAACCTTTGAGCCATTATAAAACTGAGGATCAGCTAGTTGAATATCAGGAAGATCGGAAAAATATGAAGCAGGCATTGATTGAGACGGAAGCTTGTCTGTCACTTGTTGAACTATCAATGCATCAACTGGAATTTCAATGCTATCATCAGAAGGTGAACCGAGAATAAAAGAGCACTCGCGTTGTGTTGAAGAAGAAACAAAATCCCCAAGGCCTGAAACGTCCCATGGTTTTGTTCTCCTTTTAGGTAGCTTCATATGTTTAACAAAATTTTCAGAAATAAAAGATCCCTCCGAAGCGGGATCTATAAGAGCGCGAGCTTTGAATCTCCTACCCAAATAGCATACGTCAACTAAGGCCGTACCTAGCAAAACTCCCCTAGAATTCCGAGTAAAAAAATTTTGAACAACCCCACCTCCCGAATTTTCTGTGGACTGTATTTTAGGTGAATTTGAAGTTGAAGGAAATGGAGGTGAGTTAGGATTTAAGGAAGAATTGGGTTTAGAGCTAGGTGACTTAGGTGAAGAATTTGAACTAACAGAATCATTATGGAGTAAAGTATTGTGTCGTTTTCGGCATGTGTAACAGCTATATTTACTGCTGCAATTTTTCACAGTATGTGCTCTTGAAAAACAGTTTATGCACAAGTTCTGCTTCTTTATCTCAGCAAATCTTAGAGATTGATTCATTTTCAAGAAGCGTGGACACTTGCGAATGATGTGAAACTCTTTCGGACATAGAGGACACTTCGGATCTTTTACTGAAGTTTTAAAAGATTTTAAATTTTTTGATGAACTAGGGGACTGCGAAACAGTTTTAGGCTTTGAAATTGAGAAATTTGCCTTATGTGAGCCACGGGACTCAGCCACCGACTCAAGGGTCCTACAGCGATCCGTTAAGAAAGCATCCATGGTAGCCCACTTTTGAAGCTTTGTTTTGTCACTTATGCTCTGCTCCCATAAGTTAAGAGTGGCTTCTGGCAGTCGATCATTGCAAATTAGGACAAACAGAGGTTCCCAACTAACAACATCAATACCATAAATCCGCAATGCAGTAATAACTGCATTAATATCGCGTTGCAGATGTCTTAGTTGGGTTCCAGATTCAGATGCTATGGAAGGAAGGTTCAAAAGTGTCCTAATCTGCTGATGAACTAAAACTTTCTCATTATCAAATCGGATACAAATGCTCCTCCAAGCCTCTTCGAAACCTTTATTAGTCAATGGCGCCTTTGAGACAATTTCACGTGCTTCACCTGAAGTTTTGTTAATTAAATGAAGTAGTTTCTCTATGGGACTGAGTCGTGAATTTTTTATGTATACCGCCTCAAACAAGTCACGGAATGTGGGCCAAGATGAATAGTCCCCATTGAATTGCTTAATATCGCAAGGAGGTAAGTGAAAATTATTCGAGTTTGAATTTTTGGAATTTGAAGCAAGAGGTTCGATATTGGACGAAATAGCGCTGGGATCAACTTTACAAGCCGACTCCGCCCGTAAAGTGTCAGCTAGCTCAGACAACTTCTGTAGACAATTACAGTATGTTATGTAGGTGCTTCGATATTTCAACTTGAATGACTCTAACTCATTAAAATCACCGTCAGAATCCTTCTCATCGCCCTCCTCCCCCCGTTCAGTTTCTAGATCGGAGAGGAATTTTTCAAACGCGGGTTTAATACGAGACCATATGGATTTTACCTCGCTCTTATGTAATTCAATAGAGTAAATAGAATTAACGGGGAACTTATTGTCATTTAAGTTCGCATCGAATTCTACTAGACTATCTGCTAGACGTATAAAGGACTCTAGAGACATTCTGAACTATTTACCAATTGACTAAGGAATAAGCTATTAAGATCGCAGTGGAAAACTTAAAAATCGATTTAATTATTAAATATTTAAAACAAATTGTTGGACCACTCTAACTATTTGAAACGGTGTAACAACGCACTTTACTCAAAGAAAAAATTTTGATTATACACAAACAAAAATATTCAGGAATATATTTGATTAAATCGAATAATAAAAAGTATGTCAATTACTTTTTAATTAAAAAATTTATTTTTGTCTGAAAACTGCAATTCGAAATTTATTCTCGCTTTGAGTTTTAAAACAAATCACAAATTTTGCCAAAATGTTCGCATGTGCAATTGTTTCCTAATTGTTTTGATTAAATATTAAATAAAAGTTCAACCCAAGAACTTATAATTACAAAGAATACACAAATTAACCTTAAAAATTAATCAAAACAAAACTGGAAAATTATTTAATTAAAAGTGCACTGTTAACAAATTTTTTTAAAATTTTCTTAAAATCCTCTCGAAAAACCAGTTTACGTTTTCAGAAGAGAGCGTTGGAGGGCCCTTGGTTAATTTGACTGAAAAATGTAACAATATTTTATTGGAAAACAAATATTGAACAAAACTGCTATCAATTTTCAATTGAATTCGAAATTTTTGTTGTTGATGCACCTTCAACAATTATCCGATTGGTTACGTTGATTTCGTAATTGAAATATGTTTTCATTTATTTCCCTTTTACTAAAAAAATACCGCCATGTTTTGCTAAAATTAGCAAAACGATCTGCTGGGCTAATATTAGCAAATTTTCTGTAATAATTACAGTTTTTTCTGTAACTTTTACAGACTTTTTTATTTGAGTGTAGTTTAAAGCGATTAATTGATGATATTATTTGTTAATTATCCGAATGAATTAATTAATTAATTCAAAAATGCTCCCTCTTTTTTCCTTTTTTTTTTATAAGAGTAGACCAAGTTATATTTGAAAGTAATTTATATAAAAAACCTTTTATATAACCAATAATAATTTTGATTTTTCTTTTATTAGGAAATTTATAAAAATTTAATTATTCTTACTATAGGAACGGAGTATATTTTTGGTGAAATGTTTCATAAAAATTAAAAATATGGACAAAATTAGCACAGAAAATCTATAGGAATTCCAATAATTATTTTCATAGAATAATTTAAATTTTTTAATATTATTATTTTTATAGAATCATTTCATTTATTTAAAATTTTAATTTAAAATTATAATTGTATTGAAAAGGTTCTTTTTCCTCCATTCAGATTTCTCCTAAAGGTTCCAATCAGCTGTTCCTTAAAAATAATTTCATAGATACTTTTAAATAAAGTATCTGTCAAAACTAAAAAACATGAAAGTTCAATGAACTTTGGAAATTTGTCCCGGAATATTCCAAAATATTGGAAAATATTTCGCTCTTCTCACTCAATAATCCAAGTTGGAAACGAATATTTAAAACCGAACAGCTGTTTTATAAATACCAAACTTTACACTCGAATATTATGTCAGTAAAATTTTTACTAAATTTGTAGTGTGTAATTGAATTATATTATTTTGAACGTTTAAATATAGCTACCATGAAAAAATAGCACGATCAACGTAGATTAAAAATGATTAAGTGAATTATAATTTATAATATATAAATTCGATCAACGTAGATTAAAAATGATTAAGTGAATTATAATTTATAATATATAAATTCGAAGTTTAGCAAAAATTTTAAATTTACTGTAGCTCAAACTCCTTTGGAAAAGCCAAAATATTATATGTTATATATTTTAATGATTGACCATTATCAAGAAAATCTTAAAATTACCAAAGTTATTTTTCCTTATTCAATGAAAAATGATAGCAATATCAAATTCCAAGGCTGATATTACTTTGACATTTGTCAAAATTAATCTGGAAACGGTGTAGTGTAAACTTTGTGTTTATTAAATATTTCTTTTTGCTCATTTATTGAACAATATTTTAAATTTATAACTGGCGAAATTTTCGAGTGTAGTTTTAAAACCATAAAAACGTAGACATACAACTGGAAACTTATATTAAGTTCTTCTATACTCGTGTGTAAATGAATGTGTGGCTTAGTTCTAAGCCACCCAGCAAACAAAAAAACTAATTGTTGGTAAAACACAACACGACCGAGGTATGAAAAATAATAAATTATTTTTCGGAGAACAATCGAATTTGCACTTTAAAATTATCCGAAAAAAACACAATTTGAAACCGGAATATGAACTTTTCAGATAAAGCACTTTAGGAATTTGTTTTTCTTATTTATGTTTGTTTTAAGATTTTTAAAAATAATAATTTTATATATTTAAGTAAATCTTATGTGTATTTTTATCTTAATGGCAAAAAAAATATATGAAAATATTTGAGTTTCCATTTAAATTTTCCCAGTATATACACCAGTTTTCACCAAATCCTTAAATAAAATTTATGCAAATTGTTTATAAAAATATTTGCTTGGATATCCCCAAATCATTGGCAAAAAAATTAAACAAAAATATTATTTTGTTTTTTTTTTTTTTTTTGGAGCCACAAAAATCACTTTAATGGAAAAGATCAGTTCTTTAGTCTTAAGAGCAATTAAGTATAAATAATTGCTTGGAAAAAAAAGAGGAGTTAAATTAAGAGAAAATTGGTAGTAAGAGTAGCTTGAAGTAACCTCAAAAATAATGATGAGGGGAAACGAAGAGTTTTGCAATTAAAGAGCAAACAATGGACATTTCATAATAAAAGAGAAGAAATTAAGAGATGGATGAAATGGAATTGAAAACTAAAGACAACAATTGTATTTGAAAGCTTTTTAATTGAAAGGGGTGATGAATTAAGAGATATTTAATAGGCAAGTTGAAATAGGAGTTGTTATTAATTTGAAGGAGAATTAAAAAAAGGTGAAAGGTAGATAAAATTTATAGAACTCTTTAAAATTGTAATTCAAAAAAAAGAGCAAACAGTTTTAGTAAGGCAAAAAAAGGAACACTGTAAAATATGATGGGTAAAAAAAGCATACATGGGATCGTGCAAAATTGCATGAACAAAGTTGTTGTAGCATGAACAAAAAAAAACTGTTTCATAAAATGGACGACATATGCACAAATTAAATTCGCCGAATATATATTTTTTTTTTAACAAAAAATAATATGACAACAGCAACTCACCGATATAAAAATTATTACTTTGTAAATCACAGAATTTTTCCTTGTAGGTCATCAATTAGAAAGTCTCCCTCTGGCAATTTCGTATTTGGCAAATTTCTTTTTTATTTTAGTGTAGTGTAGTTTTAATTATGTTAGTTTCAATTTTAAAACTTTCACTATTAATTTTATCGTTTTTCTTTTTTCCTATTCTTTTTTGTAGGATTATTATACTCCTTTTTCAATATATATTAATCCGAACAAAATTTTAGATTAATATTAAAATAATTAACCGAAAAGCACTACATATGTCTTTAGCACTAAAATTTGGTATGCGCTTGTTGTAATCGCTTTGTACTATCAAAACCAATAATTGAAAAAAAAAGAAAAGCAAAATCAAACGAACCTGTTTCTGTTATTTTTTTTTTGCAGCAATTGGAAATGTTGATTTTGCTTTTGCTTAAGAGTTGTTGTACGGTATCTTCTATAGAATTCTCAGAGCACAATTCCTGGTTCGATTGGACCAAATGAATATCTCAAAATCTCACGGTATGGATGATTGGATGATTCCTGGATAGTGAATAGAAGGAGTTCTCTGAGCCGAAATAAAATCTCCAATAGATTTTATTCTCAGTAGAAAATATTCCCAAATAGCACCGAAAAAGTAAAACAAAAAGAAATAGGAATTACTATTTGGAATGTTTATTTTCTTTAAATGTATGGACAATGGAATAGATCTTACCAGTACGAGTGTTGAATCAATAAGAAGGAGACATAGACTTATTTTTTACCGGAAACTTGTATCTATGAGTTTTCGAAAGACTTTGACATTTATTTTAGGTTCGAATGCGGAAAAGAGATAGAATGTTAAATTTATAACATTTTATCTTTAATAGCATTCAACTTTTATTTATCAGGAGTTTAGGAATTCGTGGGGACGATTTTTAAGAATTTTTTAATGGCAAACGTTTATTTAATTTTGACATTAACATCTACATTACACACAATAAATTAAAAGAGTAAAAATAGCGTAAAAGTTACCTAAGTCTATTGTAGAGAATACAACTTGAAAAGTTTTTCGATTTTACCAAACAAATTCGGCAAAAATTTGTAAAATAGAACTACGGACATTTATACTTTAGAAACTTTCCATGTGTTGTTTTTTGTGAAATTACATTGTATATACTTTTTTTACTCAACCAACTTGTTTTGTTTTGTTCATACATTTTTATTTTTATATATTATATTTTTTTGACACATGTGACAAACCCCTTTTTGGCAACGCGGAAATGGCACGGGTATTTTGCTGCGGCTCAGCTCGCCGGAATGGGGGGGGATTCTTTTTTCGCGGGGTTGCACATTTAAAAACTGTTCGTGCCAAAGAAAACATATAACACTGGACAGGAATCGAGACGCTAAGTGAACCGGAAATGACAACAGACGGACGTTTGACTTTACCTTTGTACACCTATTTTGACATGACCAGGACTTGGATTTCTACAGAGGACACGGATGAAAAAATTATTTTTTTGACTGCATATTATTATTAAATTTCTATACGATTTGTTCCATTTACTTCCGTTTAATTTATTAATTATTTTATTTATTTCAGATATTTCCTTAATTAGTTTATATTTTTATTTATTTGTTTTAAGTGTAATAATAATTTTTATATGCTCTAATTACTTTTTTTTATAGTTTATATTAATATTACTATTTATTTTATTTTAGTTTTTTTTTATTTTAGTTTTTTTTATTTTATTTTATTTTATTTTAGTTTTTTATTTTATTTTAGTTTTTTTTTATTTTATTTTAGTTTTTTTTTTATTTTAGTTTTTTTTTATTTTATTTTATTTTAGTTTTTTTTTTTTTGAGTATATTTAAAATATTAGTTTATACCCGGCACGATTTATTCTAAATATGAGTGCTTTTTATGTGCATTTTCGCACAACGCATTACAGAGAAAATTCGTTTTTTAGTCGAACGATTCGTATGTGGAACAAACTTCCCGCAGAAGTCTTCCCTGTTACTTACAATTTAGAAAAATTTAAATCAAATATCCACAAACACTACTCCCTCTTTCCTCCTTCCCATACCTTATTTTCCTGATCAATACAATGCACTGCATGAGTAGGGGGCATCCCCTGAGTATTGGTTAAATTATATAAAAAAAAAAAATTAATTAAATAAATAAAGAATTTAAGGTTAGATCATAATTTTTTAAGGTATAGCTAAAAAGTTATTAAATTTTCAGGACTTCAAACTTCCTTTTTCTTTTAATGAGGGTTGTTTATACGTGTTTGAAATCCGTATGAATTTTTAAAACAAATTGAATAATTTTACTTCTTTTTTTCACATGAAACCAACATATTCTCAACTATAAGTTAATTGATTAGATTTTTAGATTAGAATAACTTTATTGAGTATATAAAAAACAAATAAAGCAGTAAGAGGCATTGACATAGTGTCGTCAGCCTATATAATTACAAATATGTTATAACAATATTTCATTGTTTCATAAGCTTTAAGCTTCAAATTCTGTAAGCAAAAATTTTCGGTAACTTAAGGCATTTATGATATAATTTGCTAGGTTTTTCCAGTTACAACCGTCGCATGTTCCGTTTAATAAACTTATTAGCGTATTTTGATCAAAATTATTTTTTCCGAAAAAAACGAACCCTAAATTCTCTTAGTATCGGGCATGTTCCCATAAAGTGTAATAAATTTTCATCTTCGCCCATATTACATAAATTGCAGATAGAAGAGGTGTTACTATTAAACATACATTTTCTTAGCGGCAGAGTGTCACATCGCGCTTTAATAATTGCAGATATTTCGTTTATTGACAAATTTTCTTCAAGTATGTATGTCAAACCCATAGCAGGAGTGAGGTGCTTGTAAATACGAGTATTACTTGCTGTAGCAAGTTCTTCCATTTCAGAATGTTTGCTACTTCGAAGTTCGAACACAATTTCTAAACACTGGTTAATCCACTCATTCATAGATAGATCCACATCAAAACGTATATTAAAATGCTCACCAATTTCATTAATTTCCTTCGCCCAAAAAATGTTTTTCTGAAGAACTAGCTTTGATAATTTATGTGGTAACCTTTCCGTACTATAGTTATACAATGTTTTAGTCAAATAATTAAGATGAAGACATAATGTATATAAATGGCTTTCTGTAGCTCCAGTTTCTAAAGCCAGTGTATAATTAGGTGTGAAATCCGGTATTTTCAATATTCTTTTAAGAAAATATCTTTGAAGTTTATCGACTATTTCAAAAGCTGTAAACCCCCAGACTTGCGCACCATACGCTTGTACCGCTCTGCATACAGCTTGAAATATTTTCCACTTTGAACTCAGTGAAATATTTGGTTTCTTTAAGTAATTTTGCCATGTAGAATTAATGCTGGACTTCGCTGCGTTGTTTCTACGTTCAACATGCTTTACAAAAGACATTCCTGGTGTAAAAATTACACCTAGATAACAAAATTCTGATGCTATTTTAATTTCTTCCTGTTTATAAAACCACTTTTCATCCCCTGCCAACCTACCACCTTGCCTAAAAACCATCATCTCAGATTTATTCATATTTACTTCCATATTCCATGTTGTACAGTAAGTTTCAAGTTTGTTTATCATTACTTGCATAACCTTTTTATCTTCTGACAGTATAACTATATCGTCTGCGTATAAAAGAATTCGTATATTAAATTCCTCAACCATAATGCCTCCGCCCAGGTATTCGTGTAAATCATTTAAGTACATGGTAAACAATAATGGGGACAAAAGACAGCCTTGTTTAACACCCGCGTGAGTCTCAAAATAATCGGATAAGTCACTTCCCGTCCAAACAGCTGACGAAGTGTTTTTATATATATCTTCTAGCAATCTAACAATCTTTGTGGATAATCCCATCGTATGCAATTTAAAAATTAGTTTTTGTCTAGGTACTTTATCAAAAGCCGCTCTAAAATCAACAAAAAATGCGTACACCTTTTTCTTTTCCTCAAACTTAAGTTTCACCAATGACGCCAGATTGTATATATTGTCTATTGTTGAGTACTGTTTTCGAAAACCGGCTTGATATTCATTCAAAATCATATTCTTTTCTAACCATGAGCTTATCCGTTTATTAAGAATTCCCATAAACACTTTAGCTATACAGTTCATAAACGAAATTCCTCTGTAGTTGCTAGGTAAATTTGGGTTTCCCTTTTTAAAGATTGGGAATATTATGCTGTTTGAAAATGTTTCATCAACCTTACCGGAATCGAACATTTTATTATATGTCTTTGCAAGTTGTATCATAAATTCATTTGTAGAAATTCGTAAGTGATTTGATCTTCTCCAGGCGCTTTATTTTTTTTAAGTTTTTTTAATAGTAAATCTATTTCTAAAGTAGAAATATTTGTATCCAACTCATTGTACGAATACCACATATGAGCGTAATGTATATTATTTACCGTATCTTGCGGGTTTAAGAGATTATCAAAATAGTTTTTAAAATCATCTGCTGATACCGATGGGCTAACTTGAAAAGTACTGCCTCGGATTTCATTCGCAATTTTCCACCAGTTTTTTGTATCTTGCACTCTATCAATCTTTCTCTCAAGTTCTGCAAAATACTCCACTTTTCGGTTTGCGCATACTGTTTTGTAGTTTTGCTGGGCTTTTAAATATTTTTGTTTGTCTTCCATTTCATTCGAGTATCTGTATGCGTTAAGCATTTCAAACGTTTTGTCCCTGGCATGCAAACATTTATAATTAAACCATTTTTGCTTAAACTTAACGTTATTCATTTGTTTTTGTTTATCTGCCGACTTTCTAATAGATGTTACTAAATCGTGCAAACTTAAAGCTTCTTCATCATTTACAATTAAACTTATATTTCTGTTCAATTTTTGTTGATATGTCGTTTTAAAAGATTCATTCCAAGTTAATTTAGGCAACAGATGCAGTTTTTTAACGTTTTCTATGTTATCAATCTTTAAGCATAACTTTATTGGCATATGATCTGAACAAATTTTCTTCTCTACTTTAAAGCTTTGGATAAGGCCTAAACCTTCCTGAGAGACTGCACATACATCATTTACAGAACTTCCGACATTGTTCATAAAGGTAAAATTTCCGTTTTCGTCTCCGATTGTTCGACCATTCACTATTATTAGCCCATAGTCATTGCAAAATTCTAAGAACTCCTTACCATTTCCATTTACAATATCATCTTTTGATTTTCTATCTTTATTACCAGCTTGAAACATCACCTCATATATAGCTTCGATATCTTGTTGCAAACAACCTATTCTAACATTGATATCTCCCATAATTATCGGAAGAGTTTCATTGTTTGTTTTAAAAAATTCTTTAACCTTAGAAAATTCATTCTTCCAATCCGCACCTCTTATGTATAGCGGTAAAAGTGTAAATAATAATTCACCTGATTTTATCACTATCATATCAATGCCACTTTCACATTTAAAAAAATGTTTAATGCCTTTAAATTTTAAATCTTTTTTGACACTATACACGCAACCACCACTTGCTCTTCCAAATCTACTACTTCTTACTGCGGGCTTCCAATAAAGCTCATGTTCGCCAAAGAATTTATTCATATTCGCAATATTTTCCTCTGTAATATGGGTTTCCAAAAGCATAAACACATCAATATTACCAAGATACTTAAAGAAATCAGGGAATATTTTTTTATTTTCTAAGCCATTTATATTAAAAGATACTAGACTAATATTATAAGATTCATTTTTGCTTACAGAATTGACATTAACAACATTTTTATTACAAACAATTTTACTAACAGAATTATTACAATTAACTTTAAAATTTTTACTTCTTAGTTTTTTGGATAAGATTTATTTAACAAATACTCATAGCTCACATTAATTTGCATCGATTTTTCGCCATATATCTCCTTTATAACAGATTCCGCCTCCCTGTTATCACAAACTAATTGCTTATTTTCGTTCCATTTAAACCATTTTCCTGCAATACGCATTTTATCATCCCTCACAAGGATCCGATGGAAATCGCTAATACCTAAGATTTCTTTTTTTAAACGCAACATAACCTTTTTATCCTTTTGCCGATCTTCATTTAAATCTTTTTCGATGTAAATTTTAGAGCCTCGTAACTTGTTTGTATTTTTAAGTACAGTTGAAACGCTTTCTTCTGACTCCAATTCAACTAACACAGTAACAAATCCATCACGCTCGATAAGATTTCTAGTTGATTTAAGTGTAATTGTATCAGGGATTTTCAAAATTTCTTTACAAATCTTTTTAATTTCCGTTATTGGCGAAGTGCCTGCAGCTAAGCCTTTAAACACGAGATTTTTGTTTTTAAATGTTTCCTCTAAACGTGCAATTCTTTTTTTATCTGCATCATTTTCAGCCTTCAAACATTCCAGTTCATGCTTTAAAGACTCATTTTGTTTTTAAATCAGAAACATCTCCGGTTAGGTAATCTAATCTGTCTAACACCTCTTTATTACCTTCCTTTATTATTGATCTAAGGTCATCTACATTGAGATCGCTTACTTTTCTATTGGATGACTTCGGTTGTTGATCGTTAGGAGAAGTTTCAACCAACATTCTTTTAGATGGTGTGGTATTTACAGTTTGTCGACCGTTTTCAGTAACTTTGACGAATTTATCCATTTTTAATGAAAAGACCTATTGTGTTTACAGTTTAAAAATCACTGTCTTCTTTATTTGTTTCACCCAGTTGATTTGTATAACAACCCTGTTTATTATTACAGCTGACAGCTTTCTAATAATTTACCAGTATTTTGTGTGAATAGATCAGCTGGTATTAACTTGTAAACAATGATTTGGATTTATTTTTTTTTTTTTTTTTGGTTTGTGCACAATGTTTTCTTTTTCTTGCAATTGAGTGAGTTTTACTAAATTAAAATCAATTGTTTTCAATGTTTTTTTCCAATTTCTTTATTTATTATGATAAAAAACCGGTCTTTTTTATTTTCTTTTGATTCACGACACACCAAACTTCAGGTTTCATCAAGTTTTTGTGATAAGAACCTCTTTATATTTCATATTTTTATTAAAAAACTTGGAGCTCACGCCAAACTCAACTTTAATCGACCACGGACAACAACGTCAGTTAATTGATGTGTTATAATTAATTAGTAGGAATAAAACTATTAGTAGAAATAAGGTCTAGTAACTTCATATATGAGTATATTTTAGGTTAGGTTAACGGGTTTTATTGTTTTTTTTTGTACGTTATGTAGAGGTCACAAAAGGATCGTTACTTTAAGCTTTTCTGTTTGAAGGTCGAGCAGGGCAATTCAATATTACCGTTAAACATTTGGGTTTTAGTTATATCCTGTTGATTCGGTGTTACCTTAATTCGCTTCTGTGATGTTACTTTCTTTTTCGCCACAAAAAGGGGTGCCTGGCGCAGCTAGCAGACAACTCCGAAGGTTGAAGTATTTGGAGCAGTGCCAAAATTTACAAACGTGGAGAAATCCCGTTTCCATAAATTCCACGATTTTTGCTGTACTTGATTTCACCACGGGTTGTCGTCAATGCCGTGTAGATTTTGGTGATCCCACCTCTGTGGCACAGGTTACGTTGCCGCTCGACACTTGATGGCGTTGGCTATTCAGAGTTTAACCCCTTTTTGTGCTGATACAATTGTGCTGATACGATAACTAGGAAATACTTCACTTTAACTTGCCTATACACTTCCTAAGACTCCTGGTATGATGATCTTTACGTGTACTTGAAAAGGAAAGATCAAAGTCGTGTACACGAGTCAGTCATCACCTTCGATTAATATTTTAACATCCCTGTTTCTATCCTAAAAAAAATCTGGCAACATTAATCTTGCCAGATGTCAAAGGGGACAAAGACTATTGTGAATGGTAAAACTAGGAATATAACAAGTTGAAAGCAACATTGCTTCAACTGTTATTAATTTACGGAAAATTAAAATAAAAATAAAAAAATAATAAGTTTACCATATGGTGGTCGTCACACACATTTGCATTGAAACGCTTATTATTTAGTTTTTTTTTTTAATATGTGTTTATTTATATTTGTATAAAAAATTTAATACCAAATACACAACACATATACATTTTTATATATTATATTTTTTTTACACATTTGCATTGAAACGCTTATTATTTAATTTTTTTTAATATGTGTTTATTTATATTTGTATTAAAAATGTAATACCAAATACACAACACATTTCACAAAAACCAACCATACACGCAAAAAATAAACTAGTGTAAGAATATCGAAATCAACTTTGTATTTTTTTTTACATACAGCTGATAGAAAATATATAAGACAAGTATAAATCACCGCAGTCCAAGTATAAATCACATAAGGAGTGAGATCGAATAAATCCTAACACAGATTATCACTTATAACTTTTTTTTATGTTTAAAAGTGAACTTTTTTTTAATCGAGTTATCTTTTAAAAAGTCGCCAGATGTGTATAAATTATTAGCGAAATCGGATCATTATTTTGTTTACAAATGGAAGCTGAACAAAAAGTGAGTAAAGGAGCTTTTTTTTGCCATCTTTAGTGCAGACCATTTCCAAAAAAAAGTGACAGTATTGGGAACTTGCTTTGCAGCCTTCATCAATAATTTAAAAATAATCGTAATATAATTTAATTTTTCTGAGTTCTGAACAATTAAGCATATTTTTTTCTACGAAATTTATTTTGTTTTCACTTTTTGTTTTCACTTTTTGTTCAAAGTGATTCACGGTGATTTGTTGCGTTAGGCAACCGTTGTCGTTGTGTACAATTTCGAAGAAAAAGATACACAAACTAGATTTCGAGGGTAATCATCATTAAAAGACTAGAAATAAATCAAAGGAAATTGTGAAAAATTTTGTATGTATTTAAAAACAAAAAAATAATATCGTTCACCAGAGTAAACAATCATAAAATAGTACAAATCATCGGAATTACTTTTAGATTTTCTGCTGAATCCTACCATTAGCCTTTTTTTGTTCCTCACTTAAGCCCAGTTCACATAATCACACAAGTGTGTTATACATGTCAGAAATGTGTTGTATAAAGCAAATGTATAACGTACAAAACCACATTTCAAACCCAAAAATAAACTTTAATTTTATTTTATATAAAAAATCTGTTATTATGAATTAAATATAGAAAAAAATTATAATTAAATAATATACAACGGCGTTCTGTATTTAATTTTTGGGTGAAAATGAAAATATTCACCTCTTTTGGGTTCCCAATTCCGAAAAAGTGATTTCAAATCGATTTCATTTTGTTCCTATCGAAATTGAAGTGAAATTCTATGTCATGCAATTCGTAGCTTGTGTTGTTTTGCGTGATTTCAAATCACTGCCAGTTGGCTGTGTTAAATTCGTGTGAATTTTGTATTTTTCTTACAAATCCTCCTAAATTGAAAAAAAAACCCTAGATAAACTCTACTAATAAAAAATAACTCTAAAAATATTTTTTCCTAAAATCGGCTTATTTTTCAGGTTTTTATTAAAAATTCTCCGAAAAAAATATGTTAAAATAAACTAACTCTGTTGCAGTTAAACTGGTTTCCTCCCTTTTTCTAGTCAAAATCAGAAATTTTATTTTAACAGTCCAGTAAAGTGATTTTACCAACAAGCTTGTGTGTTTTTGTAAAAGCCTGCACTTGCACAATTTCCTTAGTGTTGAACTGAGAGCAATATAAAGGCGAAAAAGCTTGGGTAATATGCTAAACTGCGTTTTTGTTAAATTACACAACCTTTTTTTTGATAATTCATTCAAGTTTGTGCTCTGCAAAATTTACATTGATGAACATTAACAAAAAACCTGTTACGTAAAAGTTATATTGATGAAATTTGGAAAATAAAATAAGCTACAAGTGTACTTTTTCTAATAAAATAATATAAATTACAAAAAAAAATATAAATTCAGATAATTCCAATGGGTTTGAGCAATCCCGTAAATGTTTCTTTTTTTCATTTTTTCTTTTTCCAAAATAATTACCGATACTACAAAAGCAAAACTCATATTTTTAGAAATTCGTGGAATAAACGGATAAAATTTATGGTTGCTTTTCGTTTGAATTTTTTTTTTCAAGTGTCAAATAAAGGGTCCGCCAAACAACTTTTTTTTTTGAAAATGCTATAAAAAAAACTAATGAATATTTTCTCAAATTTCTTTTTTTATTTGAAAGTACAATCCTTCCGGTTAATAATGGAAAATAATTTCATTCAAATGGCTGCCTCGGCTGGCCATGCAGTAGCCTACACGATCGGTCCAATTTTTAAGCACATTATCGATTGTGTGCAGCTGTATTTCACCAATGGCTTCACGAATATTGTCCTTTAAAAGCGTCAATTGTCTCTGGCTTGTTGGCGTAACACTTATCTTTGACGGCACCCCACAAATAATAGTCCAACGGTGTCAAAGCGCAGCTCCGCGGTGGCCAAATGACATCAGCTCTGCGGCTGATAATGCGATCTTCAAAAACAGGCGCAAAACATCGAGTGTAGCTTCGGCTGTGTGGCACGTAGCGCCGTCCTGTTGAAACCAAATGTTGCCAATATTCAATTCAATCTTCAATTTTTGTGAACAAAAATTCGTTCAACATGGCCCGATAACGTTCGCCATTGACTGTAACGGCCACTCCTTTCTCATTTTCGAAGAAAAATGGCCCAATTATGCCTTTGGACCAAAATCCGCACCAAACAGTGACTCGTTTTGGGTGTATCGGCTTTTGAATGTATGCGTGCTGGTTTTCTGTGCCCCAAATGCGACAATTTTGCTTGTTTACATACCCGCCAAGATCAAAATGAGCTTCATAGCTTCATCTGAAAAGATGATTTTTTTGGCAAAATCGGCATCTTCTGATTACCATGATTTTCAAAGTAATGTCGTAATATTTCCCAGCGTTGTTCAAGCGTATACACAACCATATTCGTTCAGCGGAAGGATAAAACTAATTATCTGTCAAATCAGACATGAGCTAAGTGTTACTATTCACGAAATAAGCACTAGTTGAAAAAAAAAACGTTAGATGGCGGACCCTTTATAAAGAAAAAGTGATGAATAACAATGTAAAAGAAAACAGCTGTTGATTGAAACAAAACTGAAATGAGCTAGATGATGAATTGTGAAAAAGAGATAGGATTAAGAAGAAGAAGCATTCTAGTTGAGAAATTAATTGTGCATTGGTATTAGTTAATTCTGTCTCTTCTGATCAAAAAACAATACTTGTGTGTACGTAGTGTAACAAAACTCCACTTAGCCACAGTCATCGCTGTGTCGACCGTGGCTCAACTCGTTAAGAGGTGAGATTACGATGCATAGCTTGATGCTAAGGCAGTGAGTTCAAATACCAGTACGACACCAAAAAAGTAAAAAAAAAAAAAAAGTTTTCATATAGAGCAAATTAACAATATAAAATACTTTGTTCAATTGACACATATATTAACCACTGACAAGTCCCAGGAGGGGAACGAAACTGCGGCAGTCTGGTGTATCCCTTGCGTCCGTAAAGTTTTTCAATAAAAATGTTTTCTTCTTCTTCTTTCTGTAAAGAGACTAACTAAAGAAATCGATTATCATTTCATTCGTTTTTGTGACACAGTGAAAAACTAATATCGATTTCATTTTCACTATCGATTTGAAACCACTTCGAAATAAAGAACGCAGCTGATAAAGTGACTATTTTATAAGGCAATTAATATCCTGTGAGGTTTTGTTAATTTTTTTTGTTTATTTTCACAAATACAAACCATGTGTTTTAATAACAGCTAATTATTTCATAGTTTTTCCATTTTACCCGAACAAAAAGTACGGGAAACTTCTGGTAAAAAAAGAAACACAATTGCTCTCCCATCACGCTCTCATTTACCCAATTTTTGAGATTTTGTTCCCGCGTTAAGATTGGGTTTCTGCGGGACCGGCGGTACAACAACGCTTCCAAATCGAAAATCATGGTTCTGTTCGAAATACGTATCGCGCACTACGTCCATTTTACGGTCAACATAATCATCCATCGGATCAATTAGTTCGCACCACGTTTACTCTAAATGATAATATGCATCCACAGAGATGTCGTACAGTGCGTACAGAAGAAGTCATTGCTGCTGTAGAGCGTAGCGAAGAGGAAGACCGCAATCAGTCTATCCGCCATAGTGCACATGAATTGGATATGTGTCCATCCAATTTATGGAAGATTTTGCGGAAAGATCTTTGTTTGCGTGCTTACAAAATTTAGCTCGTACATTCGGTGAATGGGTCCAAAACAAGAATGCCGTTGATCCCGATTTTTTTTTATATATATTTATTTTCCAAAAAAATACAATTTATCAAATTTTAATTAACGCCTTAGCACCAATAATGGCATTTGAGAGGCATATAGGCAACTAGTGTAAATTAAGTATATATGTATACGAAATTTTTTAATATTTAAAAGAATTTATAATTATTTACATGATTTTAAATTTAATTATTTATTTTTTTTAGAGTTCTTATTAAAATTTTATGTAAGAAGTGTTTCAAGGTGGTCTAGTTAAAAACTTTTAAGTTCTCTTTTAAAAGTGGAAAGGATCAAAATGTTCTTCACTGAAAGTGGTAGATTATTAAATTCACTTGGGGTAGCAAAACATATACGTTGTTTTGATAATTCAAGACGGCATCTCTTTATACTTAAATGTTGACTCTGTCTTGTTTGACGATTCGTAACTTGCACATTCCGTTGAAACAGTATTGAGGAATTTCCTAATCCTCGGATTGCTTTAAAAACAAATTTTAATATTTTCATCTTGAATAATCCTCTAATGGGTAGAACAGTAGTAGCAAAATTTCTAAATAGATCTAAGGTATGATAATAAGTGGTAAGTTAAATACTATCTTCGGCGCTTTATTTTGAGCCCATTGAAGACTTTTCAACGAAGCATTATTTTTATATCCATAAATTAATGGAAGATATGTCAAATGACTGTGAACCAAACTTTTGTATATTATATATATATATATATTGTTCTTTAATTTATATAATACACCGACGGCTAAGGATATTTTGGATTTTATTGCATAAATATGATCATCCTATTGTAAATTCGGAGAAAAATGCATACCTAAATACTTTACAGTATCAGACTCTGTTTTTGGAACACCATCGATATGAACTGCCATAACTGAGTCGTTACTTAATAAATACGGTCTGAATCTAATAAAATTAGTTTTATTTGCATTTAACCTGAGTTTATTGATTCTTACATATTCGGCCAATATTGATGCGTCATACTCAACTTGGTTTGCAATACTTGTGTATACTTATATCTATACAGAAGACAGATATCATCTGCGAACATAAACAGCTTCCCATTAAAAGTTATATTTTTCACGTCATTTATGTATATTTTAAATAAAAGCACACTACCTTGAGGTACTCCACATTTCACCGGTAGCAACGAACTCTTAGCCTCTCCAATTTGAACGAATTGTTTTCGATCCTTCAAGAAGTCGTTTATTAATACAAATGAGTTATTCGACACTCCAATTGCTTTTAGCTTTCTATTTAAAATATTATGATCAACTAAGTAAAAAGCGTTTGATAAATCGAAAAAAAACCGCAGCAACACCACCAAAACCCTCGTCGAATGCACGACAAATGTAGTCCACAACGTTTACAATTGCATCTTCAGTTCCGGAACCCTTGCAAAATCCGAATTGCTGTTCAAACAAATTTTGTTACTATATAAGTATTCCGATAACTGATTAAAAAAGATTTTTTCTAGAACTTTATCAATTACCGACAGAATAGAAACTGGTCGAAACATGTAAATTTTATTAGAACTAAAACCTTTGGGTATAGGAACAATCCTATGGATTTTTAAATCGTTAGGATATTTACCGATATCCACCATATCACTGAATAATTTAGATATTATTTCTGAAACTAGCTTTTCTACATAAAAGCATTTTTGGAGATATATTATCACTCCCTGAGCTTTTTTTTTGTTGGTTGACAATGTGTTTAAAATGTTCTCAACATATTCACTGGTAATTTTCTGTAGATTAAATCTGGTTCTAAGTGGCCTCAACGTTCTTAGATTATTTATATCATCTCCTGGATAACATGGAATATTACGTATATTTTCAATGTCATCAAAAAAATACTTATTAAATTCCATTGCCTTATCAATATCGGTTGATAAAAGGGTACCATACTGTAAAAAAATTTCCTTCGGGCCTTGTTGATTCCTTTCAAGTTCATTATTTAAAAACCTCCATGTTTTTTTAATATCTTCATTAGTTCTAGACAAATTCTGCGTGTAATATTCATTCATTAAGTTTCTATTACTTGTTTTAATGATTTTACTAATTCTTTTTAGTTTTTCAGATATAAATTTATCGTTTTTGTTTTTCCTTCTGGCCTTCAACAATTTTTCTTTCATATCTGATAACGATTACAGGTTTTTTGTTATCCATAGCGTTAATTTTTACGAATATTAATTGTAACGGGTACCATATATGCACATTGGGAAGCAGCTAAATTAAATACTTTAATAATTTCTTCACATCTTTGAGAAGGATTATTACAACTAGCATTTTGGTCTAAGTTCCTGTCAAGTAAATCACCAAACTTAGCGTAATCAAATTTGTACCAAGATTTTGTGATAATTTCACTACGATTAGTGCCAATTTTCAATTCACAGCTTAAAATATTGTGATCGGTAAGTATATTTTCAATTGCATATACGGAAACACTTGGAATCAAATTACTAAAAATACAATAGATTGAAGTATTACTTTGTGGCCTAGTAACAAAGTTATGACATGAAAATAAACCATATTCAGCAAACCGATTTATTACAAGCTTGCTATTACTACTTCCTGACAACAAATCCATATTAAAATCACCCAAAATTAAACAAGAATCACTTGCAACATTCTGAAGCATACATTTCAGTTTGTCAAGAAATTTCTCAAAACTACAAATCTGAGATCTGTATAGCGATGTCACACGCAAGGGTTTGTTATTGAAAATTACAGCAGGCAGTTCAATTGCTACTAATATAAAATGTACACTTCTTTTTATATATATAGATACAACTGTTCATATTATGCAAAATCTTACAAAATGTCAAACTTATGTTGCATACCTCTAACATTTATGTACATATTTAATCAAGCATTACTTGGTAATGTGTAACAAAATAAATATGAACGAACATAATAGATAATAGGTCATTTATTTTACATAAATGTTTTCGAGAACAAAAGAAAAAGTACAGCACAAAGTAGTTTTTTCTCTGTGAAACAAAATATGTATTAAATAAATAAAATATAATGAATGAAATATAAATAAATTAAATCTTATAAATAGATAAACGATTAAAAAAAGGAACCTAAACAAAATTCTGTGAAAAGGGTAAGTTTTTTTAAATTCTAAATTCTAACATTAATTTTATTTTTTCTAGTTCCAAGTTATTGGAGTGGTGAAATTGGTGCAAATGTGAAGGAGGTTTTGACATTAATAAGTAAAGGTAATATTTAACATTATTGTCATGTTTTTGTTATATATTTTATAAATAAAAATAATTTTGAATATATTAACAAAAAGAACAGCATTTTTAATCTAAAAAATATGCAACAATTTATAAAACTATCCAGGGGTTATTATGAAACACAGTGGATATTTTTATTACGATTTTCTTCTTAATTGTCCTAAATAAAAGTGGAAGATCTACCAAGGTTTTGCAGTTAAATGTTATCCTAAGTTGATTGACAAACTTTACTAGAAATAAGTATAAGTTGAAATGCTCCTACTAGCAATATTATACCCTTTTTTGATAACCGTCACCATAGATTTTGCGTGTGTGTAGGAAACAACACAAATGCATACAGATAAAAATATTAACAAAAAGACTATTAAAAAAAATCAATTTTTGTAAATTTATTGAAAACCCCGAAAAAATTAAGAAAAATAAAAAAAAAAACAGTTATTTTGATTTTCTTAAATTCATGCATGTAAAATCTACTTATTAATGCTTTCAAATTGTAAATTTATTTATAAAAATAAAATGTTTGAGCTCGAGGCCTGGATTTTTCTTTAATTAAAATTCTTTTTTATTATTTTCCAATATTTCGAAACTCTTCGAGTTTCATCCTCAGGGAATATCTTAAATATAAGAGCAATACAAAAGGTAAGTATAATTATATTTATATATTAAACTGAGAACTAGAATCGCTGGTCACAAATCTGACAATAAATTAAAACTCAGTAATTCAATACAAAAAACTGCATTGGTAAAACATTGTCTTGAAAATAAACACTGCCCTAATTTTAATGATGTCAAAGTTTTACAAACCGAACTTAACTTCAAACGAAGGTACATGCTGGAGATGCTAAATATCATAAAAACAAAAACAACACAGCGTATTAATTTTAAGAGCGACGTAGGAGTGCTTGTTCCAACAACTATAAACATTTAGTCAACAAAGGGAATAGAAAAATGCAATAATACTTTTAAGTTCAGTGCAATATATGATGACGATTTATAAACAACATAAACTTTTAGAATTTTTTGTTTTTAATTAAAATCCATTGTAAGTGCGTTTTTAATATAAAAAAAAAATTGTTGTTGTGTTACTGTTATCATACTGTGTTTGTTGTTTGTTTATACAAATTGTTAACTACACTTAAATGTATTATTGTTCGTACACTATATACCAAATTATACTTACCTTTTGTATTGTTCTTATATTTAATTTAAAGATACTTGCAAGGATGAAACTCGAAGAGTTTCGAAATATTGGAAAATAATAAAGAATTTTAATTAAAGAAAAATCCAGGCCTCGAGCTCAAACATTTTATTTTTATAATTAAATTTTAAAGGTCGAATAAAAAACAACTATTATTGTAAATTTATGTTGATATTCTTTACTTATGACGAGTGCTAATATTTCAAACATTACTAAAGAATTTTAATGTAGTTTTTAAAGGTAAAATAACAGTTATTTTATACACACAAAAAATATTCAGAAGGATTACGATGACAGCATACTTAGTAAATTTTTTTTTTTATAGTTCTATGAATATTATCAAGTTTTGTAAAAATTATGTATACCATTGTATAATGTCATTTATATAAAGATGGCAACCCTTTTCATTATTTGACATTCCTTGTATATATTCATCCTTAATTGAATGTATTCTATTTTTGTCATATAACATTTTTCAACACGCGTGCTTTAACCCGATCTTTTTGTAAATTTCACAACATTTTTATACCATATTAAAGTTATAGTTATTATTAATAAAACAAATTGGATTTTAATAATAGTACTTTATAGAGTTTTTTATTTTATTAATAGTAGCAAACACAACAGTATTGGCGACGACGGTAAAAATAAGAAGTGCATAATCGTATATAACCTAAAAAAAATGGAGGCTCAAGTGCAACAATTATTACAAGTAATTACTGCGATGACCACGGCAATGCAGCGCCAGCTTATACGCTTTTGACTACGTTGGCGGCACCTAAAAACATTAGTATCATGATTATGATAGTATTATGTATTATGATATCAGAAGGAAGCAAAAAATTTTTGATAAATATATTTGGATTTATTAGACCTAATTGATTTTATCAAAGAATCGAATATGTCTAACCTTTTATAATTTTTCAAATCATTTTAAATTTTACATAAAAGGAAAAGAAAAGGAAAAGGAAAAAGTAAAATAAGAAAAGAACTTTTTTTGAAGTTAACGTTATTTGTTGTGAACACAACCCCTCACTGTTACAGAGGTATTCTGTGGAAGTAGGCATTTTTTAATGCCCATCGGTTTGTTTACAATAATCCTGATCTACCATCGGGGTGCTTACTTCCTTGAGCGCGTGATTCTGGCTCGTTTTTACAAGGCACGTCGAGCGTCCACCGGAAGACGTTTTCATAAGGCACCCTCTCAACAATTGTGGTGCATACTTTTCTCAAGCGTTCGAGTTAAACGCCTTCTATAACTTGACAATTTGTGTATTGTTTATACCGCCATATACTTTTAATAACTCAAAAAAAAAATAAAAATAAAAACATAAATCAACTAAAGTACGATGATATTGTGGCACTTTTAGAAACACATTTCTGTCCTAAGAAAAATGTTTTGGTGGAACAACACCGTTTTCTTTGTGAAGTTCAGAACGAGAACCAGTCTATTTCAAATTTTGTTGCGGTTTTGCAGAAAATTGGAACTGAATGTGAGTTTGTATGCGACTGTAAAAAGTCTGTGGCAAACATTTTCCTTAGAGCTCAGTTCATCCGAGGGGTACGTGATGGATACATTCGCGAACAATTGCTACAAAACCCAAAGTCAACATTTGCAAAAATAGACAACAAGGTAATTGGGAATAGTTCATCGTGTGCAACAAGTGACATTCATCAAACGCAACACCAATACACACACAATCATAGAGGACGAAATCGTAATCGTAGCATCTCTAGAAAACAGCCATCAAAATCAACAACAAGAGTAAATTACAGCGAATTAGGTATCGAAGGGTTGTGTCTTAGATGCGGTCGTAACAATCATTTATCAACAGAGTGCACCGTAAACAAAAAGAACTTAAAATGTCGCGCATGTGGTAAAGCAGGGCACGTCAAGCAAGTGTGTATACAGAGCAAAATGAAACAAAGAAAATTAACAACAACAACACGTCAAATTCAATTGAAACGTACACAAGTGAAGAAGAAAGTTTTGGAGTTAATCAAATTATCGACATTTACAATAAAAACGTAATTTCATCAATAGATTCACAAAAAAATTTTATAGATGTGGCAATAGAAGGCAAAACACAAAAGTTTGAAGTGGATTCAGGTGCACGGTATACCCTTATACCTGAGACAGATTTTAAAAAATTAAATATCAAGTCAACAATCAACAAAACTAACATTGCTTTTCGAGCATACACTGGGGATGTGTTTGTACCTCTGGGTGTTGTAAATGTCAACGTAAAATACAAAAACAAATCGTCAAAAGAAGACATGTACGTTGTATCATCAAAACATGCAGCATTATTGGGTCGTGTCTGGATACGTCATATAAACATCAGCCTTACAGACATTGACCAATGCGAACGTAAAGAAGAAGAAGAAAATGAACAAGTAAATTCAATAACACAAATTGAGCAGCAGTTCTCAGAAATTTTTCAGGAAAAGGTGGGGTGCATTCCTGATTTGGTTGTAGTCTGTAATGTAACAGCCCAATAAATGGGCAAAATAAATCTACAGTGTGACCCGAAAGTTCACTGTTGAAAAGATGGTAAAGAAATTCCTTTGGGAGGAGGACTGCGGGAGCCATTGAGCTGCTAGCTTCAGTCGGTTGGGGGGTTCTCGTCCTTTCCCTTTAAGAATAATTTATTCACTACAAAATTTATTTTAGACTCCCTATTTTGTTATAATAAGGCTACGTTACATGGACCGAATAACTACAAGTTAATCAAATGTGAACCCTACTGTAGTCATTATGATATAAAAACAAGTTATAAAAAGAAATGGTAACAATCGATTGGCAATATACCTTTAAAAATACTCCAAGATGTTATAGGAGTAATGCGCATCAATACCCTCCCAAACCTTTGTCCTAAAAGCGCAAAACTAAAATCTCAGGACCCCAAAAAGAGACCTTTCAACCCTACTTACTTCAACCACATTTTGCGTAAGAAAACACTATTGTTTAAATTTACCAATTCATTATTGAACAATTCATTATTTTATTTAACCCATATAGGAACATAAGGAATACTAAAAAAATATCTTAAGTTTAACAGAAATATTCAGATTCTGAAAAAATTCGCAAATAGAGAAAACATCTGAATATAATTTCGCCTTAGCACGATAGGCTTGAACAATAATAATATAATAGTGGTTTAATGTTTAATTTTTATACATATGAATTATTTAAATTGATTAAATTTATTAAAAGTAAATATTATTTTTAAAAAAAAAACTTTTAAATATATTTAAAATTTATTAGGAAAGCTTACACTTAATAAGTAGAAATGAAAGTGCATTGAAATTTGAAATTACCGTACGATTACGAATAAAGAAACGGATTCAGAACAATTCTGATTTCCAATCATGTAAAATTTATATTTACGCAAATCTAAAGTGCATTGAACTTTTGAAGTAAATAGAAATTTAATTTTTTTGAATTTGAGTAATATATAAGCAAAAGCAAAAACTATATAAAAAAAATTTATTTGAAACACAATTTTAACCATTTCGTTCCTTAGAGAATTACACTTAATTGACAAACGAGTATTTACAAGAGATATTCGTTTAAACAATAGTTGTTGCTTTTTTTTTTCTTTCTTGTTTTTTCTAAAATTTAGTTTTTAATAATTTTCAAGAAACAAAACAAAATTTAAACATGAGAAAACATATTGTAACTCACCCAAATTAATTACGACGTTTGATGAAGGCCTTCAGCAAGCTCGATGAATTGGTGTTGCTAATGAAGTTTTTGTTGTTTTGATGATCATTAAATTATTTCTGTTTCTATATAACAGTGGTGGCCATAACTGTCACCTCGGATAATATATGTTTAGAATTTAATTCGTATAGTGTTGGTTATGGCTTAATATTGTTAATTATTGATTTATTTGTTCATTAGGATAATTATTTTTATTTTTATGATCTGTGATAGTAGCTTATAAGTTTTAAATTATTAATTAAGTATAATTTTAAAATCCAAATTCTAGCATTTAGTTTTAAAAAAATTTTCTGGGATAATTACCAAATCGTATGCACTTTCATCTGACAAGTATTTTAATTATTTTTCTATTTTTGCACTTAGAACTAATTAGTTTAGCTTAATTTAATTACTATTTTCTTTTTTAAACAGAATTAGGATTTCTGTTTTACCGATTATTAAACCCTTTGGGGATCGGAAATGTAAAACGTACACGAATTGGATATTTTAAATGATTCTTCTGGAAATTTTAGATTTTTACGTTAAATGATTACTATTATCAAAATTTTATAAGGGGGAATTCGTTGTATGACGTTAATAGAAAAGTTGAGGGAGTTTCGACACGATTTAAACTCGACATAACAATGTTTGTGAAATCTTAATTTTGACACTGAATTTTGACCCGTTTAGCACATGGTTTAACGCGATTCCCTATTATAATGATTTTCACAACGTTTTATTATAGGTTTATTTGGAATAAAACCATGTATTTTGTCAAAATTAAAAATTTAATTTTTTTCCTTGATTGGGATATTGCTTATTAGCGAATCGTAGTGATCTTTATAAATTTATAATAACTTTTACTTTACTTTCTAAATATTTTTCACTAGGTTATTCTTAATTTAAGAATTAAATTTCAGAACTATTATTTTTAAAACGTGTTTAATATTCTACGCGTGCCGTTATTACTTCTCGTTGTAAGAATTTATGATTTTGATTTGTTTTACTTGATACCGACAGTTTTGGGTGTGGTTCATTTCTACTCTTCTTCTTGGTGCTTGCTTTTATGCCTTCTATGCAATTCTCTCACAGAATCGGTGGACAGGGAACACAAGTGAGGCCGGGAGCAACCAATGATTTTTAGCCCTTTGGGTACCAGCAAATAAAACTGATTGTGCCTAGGTGGATGGCCAATTTTGCTGTTGTAAACTTTATTAATGCGAGGCCCAATATTGAGATTTATATCGAGTCGTTACCTGTTATACTGAAGATTTTGATGAAAGTATGGGGGAAGGAATCTTTCCGTTTGTAGAAATGAAATTTTAGCCAAATGATTCTATTCCCCGATGTTTTCAGTAACCTTTTTTCTTCTGTATAAATTGTTATTTAAATATTTTCAGAACTTTTTCACCGATTTAAAATACGGATTGTTGAAGATTATGATTTTTAATTTTTTTGACTTAATAAAATTTTTATATGGAATAAATACTTCTTTATAGATCAACGTGTAGATGAAAAAAAAAAGTATAAAGAGATTTTGGTATACCAAGAGATATCGAATCGGTTTAAAACCGGGTTACCACGCTAATGTTTAAGGTGTTTACATACTATTCAACACAGCTGCAGCAATTGATGTTATCGATAACAAATAAATAGAATAAACACATCAAATTCCGTTAAAACAAACCAAATTTCAGTAAAATATGATATTTATCCGAATATATTGATAAATATTAGCTGTTTTCCTGTTCACCTATAATTTAATAAGCTAAATTCGATAGTTATTCCTTGTATCGAACACAATTTCGCGATAGTGTGGCAAAATGGGTTATCTCCGTTAACAAAAAAAAAATATAACAACATTTAAATATAAATTTATTAAGGAAGCGAAGTGAATTTCTGAACTATTTGATAGAATTTAGAAGAAGTAGTCTGAAGGGCTTAGTACGACAAATCGTTTATTACAAAACCGAGTAACATTAATCCGATACACAGAAAAAATTATTGTCAACTTTTAGCTGATTTCAAACACACTTCAATTAAACGTATAATAAGATAAATTAAATATTTAATTGAAAAAGAATTTGGTACACACAATAATTGCAATTTCAAGTTAAATATTTATTTATTTTCTGTTTTTAATGTGACCAACTTCTCCCAATTACAGCATTTTTTAGTTTTGAACACCTTTTTAATTGTGTTTAATTTTCGACTATTCAATTTTAAAGATTTTTTCTTTTTTTTTTGATTATTTTTGCAGTTTTGTATATTTTACCGACTTTTATAAAAATTTCGCATTTTGTGCTTAAATATCTATTAAAACTAGTTTGAAATTGAAAACGAGATTGAATTAAATTTTCAATTGATGTCATTAGAACGTTAATCGAAACTGAAATCATATAAAAATCTACACAATTTTAACTGAAACTACAATTTCTGTAATTGGACCGAATTCAATTTATTTTTAAATTGAACCAAAAAATATTCTAATGGAATTGGAATTTAATTTTTCTGTGTAGGTGAAAATGTTAATCGGAAAACAACGATCACGGGCGTATATCCTTGGCATGGTAGGTGCCAACAACCTTGCCAGTCATATCTTCGAGTATGTAATAATTATTTCCTACTTTCTCCTTTACTTTTGATTTAATAAAAAGTGGGGATAATTTTGCATTATGAAATAGTTTCTTGGAACTTTGGGTAAAATTCCTCCGGAATACTTCCTGACCAATAGAAAAACAGATGGGACGAGCTCTAAGATTATATTGGGACTGATTACGGTTATAAGCCTCCGAAATATGCTTTCGCAATTTAGAACGAAGTAATTTCAAATTATCGTCTCGTGACATACCATATGAGGGCTCATTTAGCAATTGGATTTTTCTCAGAAGATTATACGATTCACCATGAGTAATCATGTCGAATCCGAAAAGTGCATGGTAAGGGGAACAATTGATTGCCTGATGATTTGAATTCCTTAGAGCACAGCTAATAAAACTTAAATTTTCGTCCCATAATTTCTGGTCGCCTTTTAAGAACGAACGAATACCACTAATGATCGACCTGTTAACCCGTTCCGAGGCGTTCGATTGTGGCGAATATACCGCGGTATAGGTATGAGTGATTCCTAAAGATGTTAGAAAAGCGTTAAATTCGTTTGCTCGAAACTGTGAGCCATTGTCGCTAACAAGAGTCTCGGGAACTCCGTATATATGAAAAATATGTTTTAAAAGAAAATCTTGAATAACTGAAGAGGTGAACTTGCGAAGCGGACACAGCCAATGAAATTTCGACAAGTGATCGAGAACAATTAAAATTCCTATGTGACCATTTTTACTCCTTGGGTAAGGACCGAGTAAAATCTACGTATAAACGTTGAAAGGGACGAATAGAAACGGCAGCTTTTCCCATTTCAGGCTTTAAAATAAAGTTTGGTGATTTTGTCGTTTTGCAGGTCTCACAAGCCCTAACATAGTCACGAACATCTCTAATCATACCTGGCCAAAAGAAACTTCTACGAATAAGGTCTAAAGTCTTAGCCATACCACCATGGCAAGCGACTTTGGAATCATGGAAGCGGGAAATTACAGTGTGCCGGAGTTGAAATGGAATCCAAAGCTTCCAAGTACGTTCATCTTCGTCTGTGTTACCACTGTAGTGTTGTGTTCTTATGTAAACGTAGTGATCCACAATTTTGACGTCAGGATATTTCGACTGATTTGCTGATATTTGATCTTTTAAAGTTTTATAATCTTCATCCAAGAAATGCTGAGAATTTAAATCAATTTCGGGTTCTACTAACTCTATTGACGAGATTTTCTTCACAATGAATTCGGGACAAGGCGTCAGGCACGATATGGGTCTTTTCCTTTACGGTGGCTAATGGTAAATTTATAGGCTTGAAGTTTAAATACCCAGCGAGCAAGTCTTCCACTGAGGTCAGGCTGCTTCATTAACCAGACCAAGCTGGAATGGTCTGTGACAACCTCGAACTCCTGTAGCTCTAAGTAGCAGCGAAACTTTTTGATTCCCTCTAAGGCTGCCAAACATTCCCGCTCCGTCACACTGTAATTCCGTTGGTGCCGAGTTCAGTTTTTTGGACATATACGCTATTGGTTTTTCAGCTCCATCGTCGTCCAGCTGCACCAATACCGCTCCGATTCCATAGTCACTGGCATCACAGTGGAGGTAAAACTTTCTGGAAAAATCAGGATTAATAAGGACAGGGGCCGATGTGAGAAGTTGTTTAAACCCTTTCAAATGACTCCTGGGCTTCTGGGGTCCAAACAAATTTCTTTTTCGTCGATAAACACTCTGTAATGGGGAAAACTACAGATGAAAAATTTTCGATGAATCGACGATACCATCCTGCCAAGCCCAGAAAACCACGAACCTGTTTAAGGTTTTGGGAACTGGCCAAGACAGGATAGCCTCGATATTTTTCTGGGTCAGTTTTAAATACCCCCATGGCCTATCACATACCCTAAATATCCTACCTCAGTGACACAAAATTTACTTTTTGAAATATTAAGCGTTAAATTAGCTTTTTTAAATTGCTCAGCAATTCTAACGAGAACGGTTAAGTGAGTAGAAAAATCCTCCGATACGATTACGAGATCATCAAGGTAACCGAACACGCAATGTCTCAGGTCAGCCGGAATTAATTCGTCCATTAAACGACACATAGTCTGAGGCGCGTTACACAGGCCAAATGGGCATGACAACAAACTGGTATAGAACGGCCTACCAGGGACTGTGAACGCTGTTAGCGGTTTTGCCTCATCGGCTAGGCCGATTTGCCAATATGCGTCCTTTAAATCAAGTTTTGATATTAGGTTTGCCTTTGGGAGACGAGCGAAAATACCCTCAATACTAGGCAATGGATATGCGTCTTTCTTTGTCACGGAATTGACTTTCCTGGCATCCAAGCACAGGCGAACTTTATTTGGTTTAACCACCAATCGCATGGGTGAGCTCCATGGAGAATTAGATAGCTCTATAACACCCAAGGCCAACATTCTATCTATCTCTCCAAACATTAGTTTTCCACGGCGGGAGAAACCGGATAAAACCGCTGTTTATTGGCTTGGCTTCACCAACATCAATCTCATGACGAATCATGGCGGTTCTTCCCAATCCCTGTTTTCCAAAATTAGGAAAAGAGCTACAATAGCCTCTAATTGTTGGAGCTGACAATGGCGGCTAAGGGGGAATTTTTTGTCATCCAAACCAACTAGTTTTAATTTTGTATTATTATCGCAAGAGGCTGGGGACTGATTAAAATCAGACAATGCAGACAGGGCATTAATGCTATTACAGACAGACGGATTAGACACGATAACGGACTCAAAAACGTCAGGCGCTAGTCTGAATTCTCTTTCCAAAAATCCAAACCTAATATCAATCTTTGAGATAAAGATGGGACGATTAACACTCTAAGCCGCTTAACCTGATTTTTAAACGTTATATCCACATCTAATATCCTAGAACTTTCTGAGCTTGTCATCAGCTGTTTTGACGCAAGTTTTATATTTGCGATATTCGCTAAACTGAGAAAAATCATACAATGCTAAATCCGAACCTATACATGTTACGTTTGCTACCTGTATCTAAAGACCCAGTTCTGTGAAATTCAAAAAAGACACTTTGGCATAGTATCGCTGATCATTTGAATTTGAACTATGGCTGAAATAACGTATTTTTGCACCAAATTTACGACGTTTTAAATACTCCCGAAGACGAACTGTCGACCTTTTAGGGTTCTTAGGCTGAGACATAGACAACGCTGAAGTCTCAAAAATTTCATCTCTCTTAGAAAGATATTCAGCCCCATCGTTGATGATATGGACGTATAGGGTAAATAATTTTAGATAAAACATTTTTGCAGACGTTTCTTAGGGTCACGTTTTAAAATTAAAATGGGCTGTAAATCAGGGGTTATAGTTTTGGACGAGTCTGGGTTTAATTTTGAATCATTATTTTGGGAAACTAAGGACGATCCTTTGCATGATTGTGAGGATAGTTTTTTGATAAATTAGAACGTTTATCTTTACATTTCGTACAATTAGGTTTATAGGTATTTTTGGCTCCACAGCCATAACAAAAAATAGTTTTATCATTCAAACAGTCTTCCCAGTGATGACCGGGTTCATCACAATTCCAACATATAGCTACATATGGTGGTTTTTTGTATAGCATCTACCGAAAACTCAGTGTCAACAGGCACATCTATAATTCATTTTCAAAAACTCAATTTCTGCAACATTTCTACGAGACAATTGATTACTGTTGCCATTAGCTGGCAATGAGCGACGAAATTGTTCCTCATTAAACAATGTTCCCTTTTCTGAACTAATTTGCGAAGATGAGCCAGCGATGCAATGGGGGACATATAGCAACTCATGTCTTATATGAGGACGGAGATTTCTAGTTAAAATTTTAATTAATTCCGTTTCAAGCATGGGAGTACTTAATTGTTCCTGAATATTCATAACTGATTCATAAAAAGACTCAAAACTTTCACCAGCCCTTTGTTTTCGATTGCGAATTTCTTCGCGAATATCATAGTCAGATTTAAAATCTTTATATTGAAAACGAAATGCATCACAAAAGTCAGACCAGATAATTCTAGGAACTTTTTTGTGGGTAAGTCCAAAACCAGTTTCTAGCCTTGCCAGCCAGAAGAATATGTAAATTGTTGCATATGATACAAAAATCATTTTCAAAATAAGCAGCGGTCAAAGACCTAACCCTATATAAAAATTCATCTACTCGGAGACCATTTGCGGACCCATCAAATTTTAGATTCCAATTTTGAATAATAGCGGTTATCTTATCGACTCGAAGAACGGAACTAGTGTTAACATTACCATGAACAGAGTGATTCTGTGAAATCGGTTGTTGTTCATAATTGTTCACGAAAGTTGGTTGATATTGCGTACGTTGTTGAAAGGGAGGTAGTTGTTGTGCTGTAATTGGGGTTGTTGGTGAATTTGAAGCATTGTTGGGATAATTCTGGTTTGTGTTCAAATTAAGACCACTTACCAACCTTGCAAGGCTTGCCTCAATCATTTGGTTAATTCTACCATAATCTAAACCCTGTTCCTGACCAGCTCTTTGGGGTAAATCAGCTGATTCATTTGGTACGTATGGGGAATGCATAAATGCGTTTTCACCTATGGGCGCACTACCAGTTGGAGTTAAAGGGTCACTCGGATTTTGCCCCCCAATTAATAAATTATTGCCGCTTGAGTTCGTTAACTGAGATTGACTCGAATCCTCAAATAAGGTCCCCACTGTGGTTCGTGTGGTGGGGCGGCCAGCTATCGCACCACGGCCCCTGCCACGAGCGGATTTTGGTTTTTGCGAAGTTTTTTGCTTTTGAACTTGACCTTGTGTGTCATCAGGTGGATCTAATGTTAATTGAGCACTAGGTATATGGCTAGCCTGGAATTTGCTCTGAAAATTTACTTTACGGAGTTGATTCAAATCGCACGGACGTTGACATATCGGGCAATTTGAAGTTTGAGACAGATGTGTTTCAATACAGTTACTATGGAAGGAATGATTGCATTGAGAAATAATCAAGCAATCATCTTTTTCATTCAAAGATCATTGCACAGAGTACACTTAGGAGGAAGGTTATTATTCTCACCTCCTTCAGCCATTTTCCAAAATTAATAAATCAAAAATCAAAAAAATAAAATCAACGCTTTGAGAAAATTTACAAAAAATACAATGTATTTGAAAATGTGAATTATCTGTACTTTTAAAATTAATTTCGTATCCAAATACAAGAAGAGCACTAGAAAAATAAAAAAGAGATATATTGCTAATACCTACTAACTATTACGCGTACGATGAAATAAGCGAATCTGGAGAAAAAAAAAAATATAAATTTCGCAATGTCTACGGAAACTAGTAAAAAACTTTTTTCATGAATTCGTCTCTACCAAAATTATATACTAAAGCCTTTAATAAATTAAAATAACCTAATTAAGTTTATCAAAAAAAAAAAAAGAAAAAAAAACGTTTGTAATAATTGAAATACTAGAGAAAATACCTTTATATATGTAATTCCCACTAATTGATTTAAATTTTTTTAAAATAATGATCAGATTTTTGATAACGTGAAAGACGAAAATAACTTTAATAAAATTCTTAAAATAAAATTATGTAAAAAATGAAGAAATCTAAACTTCACCGAAAAATAAATTATTTGTCTGAAAGAACAATTCTCAAATTCGTGTTTTCTTACTACAATGTGGTTGTTGTTAGAGTTGAAAGAAAATATTGCAATTAATTCGATTGTTACTGAAATACTAAACCAGGATATGGATAATATCATTAAAAAGTACAAAAAAAAATTGAATAATTAAACAAACCAGAGTGTGATTAATGTCGTTCCTTCACCTTGAGGTTTATTGGAGATCTAATTGCATGATGCAGCTTATATCTAATCCGAATAAAATCAAGTTCGGATACCTAACTTTAATAAATTCTAATTTTCTTTTTAACTTTACAAAGACATGCAAGAAATTTTAAGATATTTTGAAAACCTATACTCCTGTACGGAAATTCATATCAGATGACATGTTGGTCAATATATCCAACTTTTAAAACCTCAGATAATCGATAATCCAAACATGCTCTGAAATATATTCTATACAAAAGTTTCGAAAATCAAAAGTCTTACAGCTTCAAGCGAAAAATATTGAAATCTACTAAAAATCTTTTTTTTAATTTACGAGCGACAGAGCCGTAAAAAATACAACTAGGTTGCACTTCTCCGTGCCCCACGTTGGGCGCCATTTGTAATGTAACAGCCCAATAAATGGGCAAAATAAATCTACAGTGTGACCCGAAAGTTCACTGTTGAAAGATGGTAAAGAAATTCCTTTGGGAGGAGGACTGCGGGAGCCATTGAGCTGCTAGCTTCAGTCGGTTGGGGGGTTCTCGTCCTTTCCCTTTAAGAATAATTTATTCACTACAAAATTTATTTTAGGACTCCCTATTTTGTTATAATAAGGCTACGTTACATGGACCGAATAACTACAAGTTAATCAAATGTGAACCCTACTGTAGTCATTATGATATAAAAACAAGTTATAAAAAGAAATGGTAACAATCGATTGGCAATATACCTTTAAAAATACTCCAAGATGTTATAGGAGTAATGCGCATCAATACCCTCCCAAACCTTTGTCCTAAAAGCGCAAACTAAAATCTCAGGACCCCAAAAAGAGACCTTTCAACCCTACTTACTTCAACCACATTTTGCGTAAGAAAACACTATTGTTTAAATTTACCAATTCATTATTGAACAATTCATTATTTTATTTAACCCATATAGGAACATAAGGAATACTAAAAAAATATCTTAAGTTTAACAGAAATATTCAGATTCTGAAAAAATTCGCAAATAGAGAAAACATCTGAATATAATTTCGCCCTTAGCACGATAGGCTTGAACAATAATAATATAATAGTGGTTTAATGTTTAATTTTTATACATATGAATTATTTAAATTGATTAAATTTATTAAAAGTAAATATTATTTTTAAAAAAAAACTTTTAAATATATTTAAAAATTTATTAGGAAAGCTTACACTTAATAAGTAGAAATGAAAGTGCATTGAAATTTGAAATTACCGTACGATTTACGAATAAAGAAACGGATTCAGAACAATTCTGATTTCCAATCATGTAAAATTTATATTTACGCAAATCTAAAGTGCATTGAACTTTTGAAGTAAATAGAAATTTAATTTTTTTTGAATTTGAGTAATATATAAGCAAAAGCAAAAACTATATAAAAAAAATTTATTTGAAACACAATTTTACCATTTCGTTCCTTAGAGAATTACACTTAATTGACAAACGAGTATTTACAAGAGATATTCGTTTAAACAATAGTTGTTGCTTTTTTTTTTCTTTCTTGTTTTTTCTAAAATTTAGTTTTTAATAATTTTCAAGAAACAAAACAAAATTTAAACATGAGAAAACATATTGTAACTCACCCAAATTAATTACGACGTTTGATGAAGGCCTTCAGCAAGCTCGATGAATTGGTGTTGCTAATGAAGTTTTTGTTGTTTTGATGATCATTAAATTATTTCTGTTTCTATATAACAGTGGTGGCCATAACTGTCACCTCGGATAATATATGTTTAGAATTTAATTCGTATAGTGTTGGTTATGGCTTAATATTGTTAATTATTGATTTATTTGTTCATTAGGATAATTATTTTTATTTTTATGATCTGTGATAGTAGCTTATAAGTTTTAAATTATTAATTAAGTATAATTTTAAAATCCAAATTCTAGCATTTAGTTTTAAAAAATTTTCTGGGATAATTACCAAATCGTATGCACTTTCATCTGACAAGTATTTTAATTATTTTTCTATTTTTGCACTTAGAACTAATTAGTTTAGCTTAATTTAATTACTATTTTCTTTTTTAAACAGAATTAGGATTTCTGTTTTACCGATTATTAAACCCTTTGGGGATCGGAAATGTAAAACGTACACGAATTGGATATTTTAAATGATTCTTCTGGAAATTTTAGATTTTTACGTTAAATGATTACTATTATCAAAATTTTATAAGGGGGAATTCGTTGTATGACGTTAATAGAAAAGTTGAGGGAGTTTCGACACGATTTAAACTCGACATAACAATGTTTGTGAAATCTTAATTTTGACACTGAATTTTGACCCGTTTAGCACATGGTTTAACGCGATTCCCTATTATAATGATTTTCAACGTTTTATTATAGGTTTATTTGGAATAAAACCATGTATTTTGTCAAAATTAAAAATTTAATTTTTTTCCTTGATTGGGATATTGCTTATTAGCGAATCGTAGTGATCTTTATAAATTTATAATAACTTTTACTTTACTTTCTAAATATTTTTCACTAGGTTATTCTTAATTTAAGAATTAAATTTCAGAACTATTATTTTTAAAACGTGTTTAATATACTACGCGTGCCGTTATTACTTCTCGTTGTAAGAATTTATGATTTTGATTTGTTTTACTTGATACCGACAGTTTTGGGTGTGGTTCATTTCTACTCTTCTTCTTGGTGCTTGCTTTTATGCCTTCTATGCAATTCTCTCACAGAATCGGTGGACAGGGAACACAAGTGAGGCCGGGAGCAACCAATGATTTTTAGCCCTTTGGGTACCAGCAAATAAAACTGATTGTGCCTAGGTGGATGGCCAATTTTGCTGTTGTAAACTTTATTAATGCGAGGCCCAATATTGAGATTTATATCGAGTCGTTACCTGTTATACTGAAGATTTTGATGAAAGTATGGGGAAGGAATCTTTCCGTTTGTAGAAATGAAATTTTAGCCAAATGATTCTATTCCCCGATGTTTTCAGTAACCTTTTTTCTTCTGTATAAATTGTTATTTAAATATTTTCAGAACTTTTTCACCGATTTAAAATACGGATTGTTGAAGATTATGATTTTTAATTTTTTTTGACTTAATAAAATTTTTATATGGAATAAATACTTCTTTATAGATCAACGTGTAGATGAAAAAAAAAAGTATAAAGAGATTTTGGTATACCAAGAGATATCGAATCGGTTTAAAACCGGGTTACCACGCTAATGTTTAAGGTGTTTACATACTATTCAACACAGCTGCAGCAATTGATGTTATCGATAACAAATAAATAGAATAAACACATCAAATTCCGTTTTAAAACAAACCAAATTTCAGTAAAATATGATATTTATCCGAATATATTGATAAATATAAGCTGTTTTCCTGTTCACCTATAATTTAATAAGCTAAATTCGATAGTTATTCCTTGTATCGAACACAATTTCGCGATAGTGTGGCAAAATGGGTTATCTCCGTTAACAAAAAAAAAATATAACAACATTTAAATATAAATTTATTAAGGAAGCGAAGTGAATTTCTGAACTATTTGATAGAATTTAGAAGAAGTAGTCTGAAGGGCTTAGTACGACAAATCGTTTATTACAAGTCTAAAGCTACACAAATGTGCTAAACCTGTATTTATCAAAGATAGACAAGTTCATTTTGTACTGCGCGAAAAAGTAGAACGTGAGCTTGACAGTTTAGAAAAAGATGGCATAATAACGAAGGTAAATACCAGCAATTGGGGGGTCACCATTTATTGTGATACCAAAGCCAGATGGTAACGTACGGCTGTGCGTCGACTATAAGGTCGCGGTAAACCCACAGTTAGGGTCAGCTCGCTATCCAATAAAAAGGATAGATGAAATTTTCAATAGCTTGAAAAATTCAAAATACTTTTGTAAGTTAGATTTGTTCAAAGCATATCTTCATGTATTGGTAGACGATGAGAGTAAACAAATCCAAACCATTTCAACCCACCGAGGTACGTATCAAATGAACCGGTTATCATTCGGAATAAAAACCGCTCCAAGTGAATTTAATCGAATTCTTGATCAAATTTTACAAAATTTAGAAGGTACTGTTTCCTATTTTGACGACATCATAATCCATGGCGAAACGCTAAATCAGTGCGAAGATAGACTCATCAAATGCTTGGAAAGGTTGAACAAGTTCCAGCTACACGTAAACAAAAAGAAGTGCGAATATTTCAAAAATCAAATAAAATACCTTGGATATGTGGTAAGATTAAAGCAAGAAATACTTATTGATAGAGTGCTAATAACGAAAACTTGCCTGTCACATTAGCATGTGACGCTAGCCCAACTGGCATAGCAGCAGTTTTGTCTCATGAAATAAATGGAGGAGAACGTCCTGTGGCATTTATTTCTCAATCGTTAACAAAAGCAGAGCAAAATTATAGTCAACTTGACAGAGAAGCTTTGGCAATTATTTTTGCAATTGACAAATTTTTTATGTACCTACATGGTAGAGAGTTCACTCTTTTAACTGATAATCGTCCACTTTCACGAATTTTTCACCAAAATGCAAAAACACCAGCAATGACGTCAGCAAGACTTCGGCGAAAATTTTGAAGCTGACTACTCAATTCAAGATGGCGTTATTTTCAAAGGTAATCGAGTGGTGATACCATTCAACTTACGTGAAGAAATTTTGAAAGATCTGCATCACACTCACGTTGGTATCGTAAAGATGAAACAGTTAGCGAGAAAGTATTGTTTTTGGAAGGGGATAGACTCTGACATCGAACGCGTAGTAAGATCATGTTCCAGCTGTGCAAAGGTAAGAAAAAATCCACCAAAAGTAGTTACACATCATTGGGAGGAGCCCGTTGAAAACTTTCAACGAGTCCATATTGACTATGCAGGGCCATTTCAAAATCATCATTTTCTCGTGCTAGTAGATACCAAATCCAGATGGCCTGAAATTCGTATAATAAAAGATGCCCCAACTTCAGAAAAAACAATTTCATTATTACAAGATATTTTTACAACACATGGTCTACCTCAAATTATTGTATCTGATAGATAATGCAACCATTTTTCAAAGTTCCACATTTAAAAATTATTGTGCTAACAACGGAATCATGCAAAAATTTATTGATCCAGGGCACCCAGCAACAAATGGCTTAGCAGAGAGGTACGTCCAAATATTAAAATCAAAATTGAAGGCTATGGAAGACGATAAATCACAGTTAAACATAAAAGTGCAGGAAATTCTTTTTCGATATAGAGCAACCCCATTAGCTAATGGCAAAGTCCATCACAACGTTATCTTGGTCCGGGATCTTAGGATCCAATTGGATGCAATACGTCCGTTAAAGCTATCAAAATCAATATTAGTCACGCCCGTAGTTCGACAAATTAGCGTGGGAGATAGGGTGCAGTTGCGATGGTACGATAAAAATAAAGCAATTTGGAATAGTGAAGGAAAAGCTTGGTAAACTTCATTATCAGGTTAAGCTTGACAATGGATACGAGCTGAAACGGCACATAAACCAGCTGTACAAATCAGGCGTAGCCAAGCCAGCAAAAACTGTTACGTTTTCTGACTCACCAGCAATAAAAGAAAAATCTAAAATTGAAGAAGTACAAATAGAGCGTAGAGTTGCCACCACAATCAATCAACCAGTTCAAGAACCACCTGTACAACCTCAGTCCTTTGGAACACCAGACAGCGTATTAAGGTCCAACCGGGCTAGAAGACCTCCAGCCCATTTTGCGGACCATGTTCCTCATTAAGCGTGGGAGATTGTAATGTCATTTATATAAAGATGGCAACCCTTTTCATTATTTGACATTCCTTGTATATATTCATCCTTAATTGAATGTATTCTATTTTTGTCATATAACATTTTTCAACACGCGTGCTTTAACCCGATCTTTTTGTAAATTACACAACATTTTTATACCATGGTAAAGTTATAGTTATTATTAATAAAACAAATTGGATTTTAATAATAGTACATTATAGAGTTTTTTATTTTATTAATAGTAGCAAACACAACACATTGTGTTAATTTTGTATTTGCACACTTTTCCTAAACTACTTTTCACGCAACAAGTCATTTCATACATTATAAAATACTATGTTAAGTATCTATTTATTAAACTGTTTCCATTATTCTAAATCTTGTGTACATATTTTAATCAAGCATTACTTTGTATAATGTATGGACGAACATAACAGATAATTGATAATTTTGGAAACTCGAGGAAGAATCACCAAGTTTAATAATATTTATAATAATATCGGCATCGTGCTTTTCTAAACACGATTTAATATTTCTTGCGTACAATTTTGACATAAAACTACAGGAACTTACTTACACATATCGTGATTTTAAGAACATAAATTTTCAACAGTTACAGCAACACGCTGTTAGTATTGATTGGAATACACTTTATTTCTTGGTCTCAGTCGACTCTAAACTAGAATTTATTGAATCAAACGTGTTGTCAATGTATAACTCATCAGTACAGGAAAGATCGAAGGTTATAACTCATAAATCTAGACCGTGGTTTACTTCAGCAATCAAAGCTTTGATTGAGTTAAGAGACATTTCTTACCTGCGTTGGAAACGCTTTAAAACTACTGCTTTACGAAACGAGTATAATATTGCGAGACGTAATGTAAACAATAGGATAAAAAAGGCTAAATGTGATTACTATTCAAATCGTTTTTCGAACGCTATTAATAGTAAACAGACTTGGCAAACTATCAAAGAAATAGGTATTGGTAAAAATGAAGATAATTGCAATTATTCTGTTGATGTCAATGAAATTAATGAATCATTTGTTAATATACCAATGATCCAGGCTAATAGAAATTTTTATGATGTTGACAATGGTACAGATAACGATGATGATGAACAATTCAATAGATTTGAGTTTCAATGTGTTGATCAAATGGATGTATTTTCTTGCTGTTTAGGAATCAAATCTAATGCAGTTGGTACAGACAATATTCACCCTATGTTTGTTAAATTACTGTTGCCTCTTCTTTTACCATACATAACTCATCTATATAATGCTATAATTACTACAAGCTCTTACCCGTCCAAATGGAAACACGCAAGAATAATACATGTTCCAAAGCAAAATTCGGAATTTAGACCAATTGCTATTTTGTCATATCTTTCTAAAGTACTTGAGAGACTACTTCATAATCAAATAACCACTTTTTTAAATCAGCATAGACTACTTTCTGAGTGCCAATCAGGTTTCCGCCCTAAGCATAGTTGTGTAACCGCCCTTCTTAATGTTACTGAGGACATAAGAAGGCATATTGATGATGGCTTTGTTGATTTTTTAATACTTTTGGATCACTCAAAAGCATTCGATACAGTGGACCACAATATATTATGTTTTAAACTAAAGAACATGTTTAATTTTTCAAATATCTCATCTAAATTAATAACATCATACCTTTTAAATCGGACCCAATCTGTATGCATGAATAATGATTCGTCTAATGCTTTATTTGTAACAAGAGGTGTTCCACAGGGATCAATATTGGGACCCCTTCTATTCACTCTGTACGCAAATGATCTTCCTTTACAGTTGAAGCACTGCAAAATACATATGTATGCTGATGATGTACAGATCTACTTGAATAGTACTGTGCAGTCAATTGATGAGTCAATATTGAAACTTAATGATGATTTAAATCGAATTCATCATTGGGCTTCAGGAAATGGGCTAAGCCTTAATCCTGGTAAGTCTAAATGCATGGTTATCCATAAAAGAAACCTTAACCTTAATCGAGATTTTAATGTTTTTCTTAACAACCAGAAAATAGAAATAGTTACCTCGGTAAAAAATCTTGGTATAATAATTAATGACACTCTTTCATGGAGCAATCATGTAAACACAATTGTCGGCAGAATGTATGGCATGCTACGAACATTATGGTCAACACATTTCTTTACACCACTGAAAACAAGAATTCTTATTGCGAAGGCTTACTTAATGCCGTGTTTACTTTATGGCTGTGAAATATTTGCCAACTGCGACTCGACCAGCATGGAGAAACTTAACAAGGTATACAATAAAATTATTAGATACGTTTTGTGGTCTGAAAAAGTATAACAGTATTTCTACGCATGAAACAAAACTTTATGGTGTCACTTTTGAAAATTTTCTTAAAATTAGAAGCCTCATTTGTATTCATAAAATTATATATGAGAAAGTTCCCAACTACCTTTATGAACGAATATCATTCACAAGATCAAATAGGGGAAATAAGATAATTCCTTTGAGATACCGAACTCTTATTTCATCGTGGCATTTTTTCATCGGAACTATAAGACTTTGGAACTCATTACCTCATAACACTCAGCAAAATAGTAACGCATTCAAGTTTAAAAAAGAAATATTTAACTCCTATACCACAACTTAACTTTGTTTGTTATTGTTATTTTCACATTTTCAATGTCTTTTTTTACAAAAAATCTTTTGTTCATTTAATTTTTTTTTTTTTTGTATTTCATTTGAATAATAATCTAAATTAAAATTAATTAATTAATTTATAAGTATTTATATGTAAACTGTTTAAATTAATTTATAATCAACATGTTAAATTTTAAATTAAATTCCTATGCTGTAATAATAAGATCTAATCTTGTTGCATAGGAAAGTCATAAATAAATCTAAATCTAAATCTAATAATAATATTTATATCCACATCATTTTTTTAAGTTGATTGACAATCTTTACGGAAAATAGTTATTAACTAGTTGAAATGCTAGTACTATACTTGGTAATATTATACCATTTTTTATAATTTCTAATCGGAACTCATCGTATCCAACTTAACGAAATTTAAAACATTTCAAACAATCAAAAGAATTTTAAAAAATAATAAATAAAAAATTTTATAAAACAAAAATATCTTGAATTAGTTGACAAATTGGCAAACATTTTCAAATTCAATTAAGTAAAATGTGGTCGCTCTTAGTCAATTGTGGTTGAAGCTTAATAATATAACTTTAGGAGTCTATATGTGTACGTAACATCATAATAAGATAACAAAAATGAAGTGATTTTTTGAAACTAAAATTAAAATTTAACAGTTATTAAGGATCTCTGGCTTTTTGTTAACACTTTTTAAGAATTCGACACGTGAAGGCCCCACATTTGCTGGCCAAAAAACTGTTAAAAAGTGAAAATCGAAAAAATTTTGTTTCAAGCCATTAATACCGTGTAGGTTGGTTGGTGGCACCGGATCGGTACAGATAATGTTAAGTCTTACAAGTCTAGTGAGTTTATATTACACCACTTGGAGTCCTATGTTGTAAAGTGAAAATAATATATAAGGTAAAATTGAAAATAATAATAAAAAAAAAAGAATGAAAAATTTTGAGATTGTCTAAGCCGACATTTTAAGAATTTTTAACTTTGAGCATTATTAAGTGAGGCAATGACTTCAATTACATTGAAATTTTCCAAAAAGATTATCCATTTAACCGTTAAAGTAAATATATCAGCCTTTTTTACAGTTTAAATTTAAGGATATTATTTCAAAATTGAGTTAGTTTCATCCATATCAAAAATGTTTGAAAATATACACTTTCACGCAACCAAAAAATTATAGGGGGCCTAAACAGCGAAAATAATCTATTTGGTTACCATAATCTGCCTTTTTAATCTTCCTCGTTTACATGTGCATTTTTTTTGACAGTTAAAACTTTATCTTGACTGCTAATATTGATTCCACGTAGACAAGTTAATCAACTAAAAATTATATTACCTGCGTGATCAAGCACTAAACAAGGCGATTAAACCATTTGTTTCTTTTTGATTAACAGTCAATCGACTCTATATTCATACAGAGTCTGTATCGACTCTGTATTCATACTACTATTTGTTCGCATCTCTGTTTTTATATCATTTCTCTTGGCAACGCTACAAGAAATGCATACAAAGTCAGGGGACAGATTCTCTAAGAAAAACGATATCGTTTTGTTCAAAACGATACCTAAATTGCTAACGTTTTGAGGATGTTACTTACCAAAACGTTAAACTAAACGATGGAAAATTGTTCATTTTCACAAAAATTGTTAACCTTTTTTAAAAATTTATAATTAAATTTTTTTTGCTCGTAATTTAACTTCGAAAAGTGGACGATTATTGATTATCGTCCTATAGAATGCCTAGCCATGTAAAAATTAACGTTAAGAGACTTCCGCAAAAAAATAACGAGGAAGATTAAAAAAGGAGGATTACTGTTAACCAAGTATATTAATTTAGCAGTCTAAACTCCCTATAACTGTTTAATCAAGCACAAAAAAAGGCGATTGAACCATTTTTAAGTCTTTTTGATTAACAGTTAATAGCGAATTTACATTAGGGTCTAAGTCCACTTAAATGGGATTTCGATAGCTTTCGACCGAAATCTAATAAAAATTTGGATTTCAATCAGATTCCCATACAAAATGAAATCCCAATTTAGTTGAGATTTCAGCGAAATCTTAACTATTTGTGCAGAAGTACAAAATACAGCTTTCCCCCTATTTGAAGAAAATAAGGATTTTTTTTTGCAGAAAATTATGTAAACATTAACCAGCTGTTTATGAGGTAAAATATAATGAAAATATACATTTTTATAACTTTTAAAAACTGAAAAACAACAAATTTAAATGCTCTTTTTCTTTGAAAGAAGTATTACAAACTGAAAACGGTAATTTTTGTTTGTTTTCGACCAAGAAAAACAGTGAAAAAATTAAATGGCGCCGGCAAGACCTCTTACAAAACATTGAATATTTTGCATTATACTGATCATCCCTATAAAACACTTTCATTAGCAAAACTAAATTGTATATTTTATATTTATTATATATTTATATTTTATAGTTTTGGTTATTTTTTAAGGTTAGTTTGTGTACAAAAAAAAATTTTGTAGTACAATCGATTCCAATCAGCTGTGAAATTTGCTAATGTAAGCGATTCGGATTTCGGATTGAATTTCAAACTGAAATCAACTGAAAATTTTTATAATGTAAATTCGCTATAACACAACTTTTCATCTGACTACTCAGTATTTATACTACTACTTGTTTGCTACTCTTTGTTTTTATATAAAAAAAAACTGACATGCAAAGTCATATAAAAATTTACGTGAATCTTTTAGCGGACAATTTTTTTTGTATTAAAACTAAAGTAATGCTGCTAATTTGCATTACTTAAAAACAAGGTGCTTTAAAGTGAATTCGCTTAAAAGTCATCCATAAATAAGTTAGTGCCTTTGATGAGCAACATTTTTCTGCGCGATTTTTTAATTTTTTTTCCAGATATGGCTGATTTGCGGCGCACCGTCAATAATGGTTTGCAATGGGTTTCAAAATTTACAATTTTATAGATATAACAAAAGAGCAAAAATAAAGAAAATTAAATATCGTATATAACTGTTAATATATGCGGTGTAGAAGGTGTAGAAGGATTAAAGTTGAATTTAATATCATAACTTAAAGCTTAAAGTATTAGCTACAATTAAATAATATTTATTTCGTACCTTCACTGAAGTCAAATATCGAGAAAATGGGAGTATTTGCTAAAAAGTTCTGTAAAAAAATTAGACTTATAATTTGACGCTTAATGGGTAAATGTATCTGGAAGTATTATATCTCAATTGAATAGCGCTTCAATTAGCTCTCAAATGTATTTTGTTTCGATCCCATTACAAATGTCGAAGATACAAAGAATTTTAAATCCAGCTTTTGGAGGCCCATAAACCGACAAAAACAAATTTTTGAGCTCACCATTAAAAGTTCTATTAATAGTGAAATTCGAAAGTCATCTGAGTTATGTCCGTTTACTAGAGCTAAGCCATTTGTGCAAAAAAAATTGATATGGGGACCAGTAGTGCGATTCAGTAATTTTTAACGATCCGACAATCGCAAAATATATTAACAACTTTTAATGTTTTCACTAACGATTTAGTGATTCACTAAGTACACCTTAACGGTAGTCGACAACTCTATTTTTCTATTTAAAAATTTAACTTTTTCTCGATTGAATAAACAACACAAAAATTGTTGTCGTTTAGATAACAGCTGACTTTAACAATAGCGAATATCGTTTAAATATGTTAATGGAAAAAAAATCGTTAATTTTGTTGTTTACTTTTTAAACAATTCGATTATCGTTTTAAACAATTTAGTGAATCGCACTACAGAAGAACAAAAAGAAATATTTAAACCAGATTTCGTGGAAGTGTAAATTTATTATGATCGAAATCTGATTTAAACTGGATTTCGTTGGTGAATGTAAATGCATCATTAGACTGAAGAGTTATTCTTGTAAAAAGTAAATTAGCTGTCTAATTTCAGTGCATACATGTTCAGCTAATCCAATTTTTAAAAGTATAACCGCATAATTTCAGTGCAAGCAATACAGTTAATCCACTTTTTATTAGATTATCTTTTCAGTCTAAACTCAATTTGTACACAAATGGTCAGTAGGTCAAATCAATAGTAAGCTGACGATGTGCCGACCCAACGACCGACTGACTTCAACCTGCACGCAAATAATAAATTTAAGAACAGATGTATTTCAAATGGCGACCGTGAACAAGCACTTAGTGCTTGTTTTTTACGAAACGACACAAATTGACAACTAGTATGGGAGACAAACATATTTTCGTTTAGACCATTTTCGTTATACATAAGCCAGGCTAATTTATTAATTGCTTTATATTACACTTACCCTGAAAGCACTTCGGGATCTAGGATACTTCTTCAAATGGACGAAAGGGTTTAAGATTTAGAAAAGCCGTTGTAAATGCTCCAGTGATACGCTATTAGGATTATCAGTACGTAAGACTTATTGCATTAGCACTGTTTATTGATTTTAGCAGACTTTTTTTTATTGCAAAATAAATTATTTGAAAACTTTAATTTAATAGCCAATTCTACTAATATCGCAAGCTTTCGGACAAAATAAAATTTATATAGGAATATATTTCACTTTATTTTAATTTATAACAACATTAATTTTGGTAGTAGTTTGTAATTTGGATTCCATAAAATTCTGCACAAATTCTAAATTTGTATGAGAAGAAAAAAATATTTTGAAACTTAGTTGCTCATTATCGTAGTGTCTGTTGTATTTTAGAGAAGAACCCCAATTCTATAATAGGCACAATTTAGCTAAAACTAAAAGCGTAAACATGTTCCTTTACAATTTTTTTGACACAAAAATTTTCTGCGCTACTGGCGGTTTTTAGCCTTTCATACAAACACACCAACAATTTTCTGAGGGAATATGATGAAATCATTCGTAGTAAAATTTTTTCATTAATATTTTGTGAATTTTACCAAGTTTTGTATAAATTATGTATCCCATTGTGTTAGTTTTTTATTTGCATTTCCACAATTTTCGAAAACTACCTTCCACGTAACAAGTCATTTCATACTTAATAAATATTACGGCATAAATTCGGTTTACCGACACCTCACCAAAATAAATGAAATTTTGTCCTTTAATAGAAGAGACCACGCTGAGTCGAAATAAAAAAAAAATTTGCGTCGCTCACGCCCCCTTTTCAGTGGGCGGGGCTCCAAAGTTTGAAATGAAATTGCAAATAACTTCAAAACTACTTGTCCGATCTTAACAAAATTGGCGTCGTTGGAAAGGTCTCGAAAATATCTTTCCAATGAGGTATATAATGTCCCAAAATATTAACCCCTTGCTGCCCAAATAAAGCATTTTTGTTTTTTTTTATGATTTTTTTTTTTTAACGCTCTTTTTGTTAAATAACGCCTATATAAGTACATAAAAAGTGTATAAAAAGGGAAAGTCTGTTTTATAAGCTTTCATAAAAGGTTCAACATGACCCCATAGGTCTTGAAATGAAGTAGTTATTAAGGGTTAAAGTTGACCATTAATAGGCAAAACTATGATTTTTGCAAGATTTTGAAAATTAGATTTTGTTGTATGGTTTAAGATTTTGTATGCAAAAGAAAACTTGTAAATATGCCAAAATTTCTGCGGCCCGGGGCGAAGCCTCAGCGAAGCCGGTGGGAGGACTGGTGGGAGGAGAAAACCCCTAAGCCCGGCCGAAGGCCGGCTATGCAGAAAAACTTTATTCTACAAACATAGTTTAACATAGCCCACACTTGAATAAATTACAAAAAAAAGCTTGTGTTATTTATACAAAACTTGTATAAACCGGAAATTAGAAATTAGAAAATTAGATTTTGTTGTATGGTATGGTTTAAGATTTTGTATACAAAAGGAAACTTGTAAATATGCCAAAATTTCTGCGGCCCGGGGCGAAGCCTCAGCGAAGCCGGTGGGAGGACTGGTGGGAGGAGAAACCCCCTAAGCCCGGCCGAAGGCCGGTTACGCAGAAAAACTATTTTGCAAAGACCCATATATGGTCACGTCGATATATGGTTCAAAATTTGAAAAATGGTGTGTAAAAAAAATCATTATGCTTTTTTTGGGCAGTAAAGGTTTAATATTTTAGGACATTATATACACCATTGGAAAGATATTTTTGAGATCTTTCCGCCTGAGAAATATGGTCACCGTCGATATATGGCTCAAATTTTGAAAAAAAGGACGTTTTAAAAAAAAAAAATTTAAAAAAAAACAAAAATTGTTTTATTTGGGCAGCAAAGGGTTAATATTTTAGGACATTTTATACTCCATTGGAAAGATATTTTCAAGACCTTTCCAACGACGCCAGTTTTGTTAAGATCAGATAAGTAGTTTTGAAGTTATTTTCGGATTTCATTTCAAACTTTGGAGCCCCGCCCACTGAAAAGGGGGCGTGAGCGACGCAAAAAAAAAATTTTTTTTGGACTCTGTGGGGTAAAATGTTCAAGGTCAAAAAATTTCAAAAAATTCTGAGAGGTGTCGGTAAACTGAATTTGTTCCAATATTACTTAACATTTTTATCTATTTATACAACTGTTCCTGTAATGCTAAATCTTTACAAAACCTGCAGCATTTTAATCAAGCATTACTTGGTAAATGTAACAAAATTACACAAAATAAATATTGTTATAAATTAAATAAATGTGAAATATATTCCTACATAAATTTAATTTTGTACTAATGCTTGCGAAATAAGTAGACTTGGCTTTTAATCTAAAGTTTTCAAATAATTTATTTTGCAATAAAAAAAGCAATTGGGAAAATCAATAAAGATCGTGCTAATGTTAAAAGATAGAAATACTTTTTTCGTGAACCAAAAACAAAATACAACACAAAATAGTCTATGAAATAAAATATTTATTAAATAAAACTTTATTTAAATAAATTAAATCTCATAAATACATAATTCATCTAAAAAAGTAGCCGAAACGAACAATGACATACACAAAAAATTCCCAGAGGGAATTTCATTAAAATTCTGTTGTAATATGATTAAAAACACTACTAGTTAGTTTGAGCTCTTATGAGCAACTCTATCTTTATTTATTAAAATAACTTAAAGCTACTTAAAAATAGCTTTACTCAGCATATTGCCACGGTAAAGGTATTTGAGTGTAGACAACAAAAAAACTGGTTTTTAGCCAATCACAATTAGGGTTTCAAGTGTCATACAAAAGTGTCATACCCTTTTTAGGAAAAAAATGATTGATCAATGGTAATTAATTGATCGATTTTTTTTTTTTTACAATCAAGAAAAATTAAATTTATGTCATTATATAAAAATATTTTCTTTTAAAAAAAAAAATTATATATTTTTCCTTTATTTTATTTATTTGTTAAGTATTTGTTATCTATTTATTTAAATTTTTAAATTTTAATGTAAAAATTATAATTTAATTATTAATTTTAATTTTAAGAAGTTTAAAATTTTAAGTCTAATTTGTAATTTTATTAAAAAATTTTATTCTAGAATTTTTTTTTTAAATAATTTATAAAAATATAATAAAATTTAATTAAATAATTTACAAAATTTACGATTGAAATTGTCTAAGACGATTTTTATGGACTTTCATAATCCTTGTATCGTCGATTGCTAATAAACAATTGCCATGGTCATCCACTTCTTTGATCTTGAAAGGACCCTTAAAGAGTGGTGCTAATTTATGACCGGCATTGTCCTCTAAAAGAACTAGATCTCCAATATTTACGCTTATTGGTCTAGTTGTTCTATTATATCGGCCCTTGTTAGTCAATTTGGCTTTATCAAGCATCACTGAGGCTCTTTTCCATGCTGTTTGTAGCCTGTACTTCACTTCTTTCTCATATGAATCTACGTTATAAAGTGGACTAATATTATCCGACTTTGAGGCGTCTATGGATGGTGGTATTTTACCAAAGACTAGTTCATATGGACAATAATTATGTACTGTTGAAGGTGTTGTATTAAAACAATACGTGAAGTAATATAACCATTCATCCCAGTCGGTTCTATCAGACGATATGTATGAGCGTATGTACTTATTGAATGTTCTATGGGATCTTTCTATGGTACCTAGGGTTTGATGATGATAGGCAGTTGAAGTGGTATAGTCGATATTCAACAATTGACATAATTCCTTTATGGTTTGATTTTTGTATTCGGTTCCCATATCAGAAATCATTTTTCGCATAGGACCATAAATCAAAACAAAACCCTCGAAAATCGCTTTGGCGACTGTTCGAGCCGATTTGTCAGGAATTGGTACTGTGACTTAGTATTTGGCAAGTCACATATTATTGTTATAGCGTAGTCATGACCTTTGTTCGATCTCATAAAAGGACCAATTGTATCGATAATGATGGTATCAAATGCACGCGTTGGCGTTTGCGTTTCCATCATCGGTTCTCTTGTTTTCGGTAATGACTTGTTCTTTTGGCACTCTGCACAAGATTTCACATAACGGGTAATGTCCCTCGTCATGTTCTTCCAGTGGTATTTCAATCTTATCTTCATGAGCATTCTTGTAATGCCAGGGTGACCTCCAAACAATGGGTTGTTATGGTACAACTCTATAATTCTTAATTTTTCAGAATTCGTTACGATTTTTGTAAGTGGTGGTGGGAGTACGATTTTCAATCTTCAAAGCTTTTCATTACCTACTTTCTTGAAGTGGTCTGGTTTTACGTTGGCCAACAACGCACTGTCCAAAGACATGCGAAGAGTCGTGATTTTCAGATTACTGGCTACTTGTTCAAGCATTGGAAAAAGGTGACCTAAATCTACCTTTCCATTAGTAATAAAATCTCGTGACTCAAATTGGAAAAGCTTGGTTTTCCCTTTTTGGATCTATCTTTAGTAAAATGCAATCTTGCATTTTTGTTGTACTCATGGGCGTTTATTGCCTCATATATCCGGATATCCACCGATTCTGTGTTTGGGTTTGTACTGGTCACTTTTTCCAAATTTTTGGAAGACTGAAGTCTTGTAGTTACCTTCAGTATTTTATTATTGTCTGCATTTCTAATGTCTTCGAATTCTCATCGAGACAAAGCATCTGCAGCATGATTTTCCTTTCCCCTGATATACTCCATCGTAAAATCATACTCCTCCAGATCTAATCTCATCCTCGTAAGTTTCGACGATGGATTTTTCATGGAAAAAAGATAAGTTAAGGGACGGTGATCAAAAATTTACAACCGTAAATATATGGTCTGAAGTATTTAATTGCCCAATGTATAGCTACTAATTCCTGTTCAATTGTAGACTTATTACTTTCGCCCTTTGTGAAGGACCGTGAAGCATAAGCCACAGGTAGCTGCTTATCAAAGTATTACTGACTTAAAACTGCACCACAAGCGAATTTGCTTGCATCTGTTGTTATGCAGAATTCTTTTTCAAAGTCAGGATACTGCAAAATTGTTGGATTTAATAATTGGTTTTAAGGTAGTTGAATGCTTTTTCACATTCAGTACTCCAATCGAATGGTATATTTTTCCTACATAACCTTGTTATGTGCCTTGAATGTTCGGCAAAATTAGGAATAAATCTTCGATAATAGTTGCAGAAAGCTACGAAGCGTTTAGCTTCATCGCCGTTCCTTGGTGTAGGGTAATTTAAAATTACTGAAAATTTTCCATCATCAGGCAATATGCCCTTATCCGTACACTTATGTCCCAAAAATGTGACTTCGTTACAGAAAAAAGAACATTTGTCTGGATGTAATTTTAAGTTATATTTTCGAAAAGTTTCAAAAACATTCCTTAAATTTTGCAACATGTGTTGTTCAGAGCAACCAATTACTACTAAATCATCCATATAAAGAAATGCTTGTTCGGATGATAATCCTGAAAAAGCTAGCGACATCATTCGCTGAAATGAGTTTGGAGCAATTTTTATACCGTAGGGTAATCGTTTGAAACGAAACGAACCCTTATCCGTTGAGAAAGATGTCACGTCCCTAGAGCCTTCTTCTAATTCAATTTGAATTAAACCTGACATTAAGGTTGAAGTCAAGGCAAGAAAATAATTTGGCTCTGCCCAATTGATCTAGAATATCGTCTATTCTACGAGTTTCTTATTAATCCCTCTGTAGTCAGCGACCAATCCATCTCTTTTGATCTGTAGCAGGTAAAGATTTTTCGGTACTAATAAAATTGGGTTGTTGTATTCTGATATGGAGGGTTCTACAATGTCATCTTCTATAAGCTTATCAACTTGTGTACCCACCTCTGCACAGTGGGATAAATCACAAAATTTGAGGAAATAATTCGGCCATTTGTTAACTTGTGGTCCGATTGCAATGAAATTTGGAACATGCATAAAAGACATAAAATGGAGTTTAAGTTTTGATTTTGAACCTTCCAGACCCTTTGGGGCGGCAAAATGGCTGCCCAAAGTTGGGTACTTTTTTCATAAAAAATTTTGAGTGTTTGCCATTCTTTTGTTTCTCATCCGATTTTCAAAAAATTAACATATTAGTAATCTTCTTGTAAAGATGAACAAAAAACATGCTTACATGTGTGGGTTACCTTCAATAGTTTCCGAGATATTCCGATTTGAAAATATGAAATTCCAAATTTTGTCCGACTCAGGTCCAAAGTTTTTCAAATGTCGTGAGAAATTTTGGACCAATTTTCATTTTAAAACAACGGTTATTTAGCCAATAAAATTCTTGATTGAATAAAAAAAAAATAGTTCAATATCATGTTTCAGTCAAAAATTACATTAGTTTAAAGTAGAAATTAAAAAAAAGTAAATTTTGGCGATATTTTCCCCAAAAAGCATCAAACTTCTTATCGCTCCAGACAAATATTTTTCTTCTGAACATATAAAGTATGTATACTGTTCTGGAAGGTCTTTTTATATAAATGCGAGTTGTGGTAAAAAATTTTGATATGTAAATACTTTTCCACCCATCCGCTTCCAAAGTTGCCATATTTTTGAGGTAAATATCAACTTTAACTCACAGTTAAAATTTGTGCACGCCTCCAATTGGGTAGTGGAAACCGTGGGCGTTGTGGTGTAATGGTTAGCGCGTTGGACTTTTACACAGAAGGTCCCGGGTTCGATCCCCGGTGCCGGCAACATCAAAATAATATGTATGAGTTTTTTCTATCCCTCATACGTATCGCAATGTCCACCTTCGGTGTTCCCATAGCAATTAACCCCACCGAAGTAAAATAATGAATCAGGGCTATGAACCAAAAAGCTTCAATAAGTTCGCCAACTATCCATCAGGTGGCGAGCAACAACTGTTCTAAGACTTATCATCTCGCGCAATTACAGTGTTGCCATGTCTGAAGCCCTTCATCTTTCCCCACCTTTCATCTCTATACTATCCCTTTCCAAAGAAAGCAACACACTAAATATAGGAAGTATTTCCTGAGTGTTGCCTCTCTTTTTTTACAAAAAAAAAAAAAAAAAAAATCCCCGCTTTAAATGACGACATGGCAGCAAAAAACGAAAAAAATCCCATTTTTGGAATTTTTTTTTTTATTTGTAGGAATTGTGGGATTGTTTTCAGAAAATCATAATTTCTGAAATTTGTTTCGATTTGTTGACCTTAAAGTCTAGTTAAATCCAAAAAATCATTGGATTATGTCTATTAATAAATATTTTATTGAATAGTGAAAATTTTCATTGAAGCAAAAACTGAAATTTTTACCTTCATATTTGGATTACCCAAGTTTTTGTTTTACCAAGATGTCTAAATTCAACCTTTTTTAAAAAAAATCGCAATCTACAGGTAATTTTATTTTCAACGATACCAAACACTGGTATGTTATGTTCATAACTTCTAAACAGAAAATCTTCAAATGATAGCCCTTATTCATATATTTCTTCTAATGTGTCCTCGTATTCACATCTTACATAATTGGGTCAGGTAAAAAGGGTTTTATGATGTTCTTCATTAATGAAAAAAAAGACAAACAAATTAGGTTGTTTCTTTATTTAATACAAAATAATCGGACACATCATTATTTATATCTAACAGATAAAGCAAATCTTTTAATTCTTCATTATTTACAGATGCCAATGTGTTATAAGAAATCCATCGTTTTCTCATTGACGACAGGACGGGATCGGAAGGCAGTAATAGGTTATTGAAAATATCTTCGTTCTGTGATTGCCTTGAACATTTTCTGGAACTGAACAATTGGGCATGTTTGAAATCTCGATTCCTTGCTTCCTGAGCTTCTTCTGTTAGTTCACCTAGAGGAAGAATGTTTGATTCAATGATGATTTTTCCATGGCACAATACCTTATGAACTGTTGGTGTCATTTCTTTCCAGGGAAACAATGATAATAGAAGTTTTGTTATTTCGTCGGTATATACTCCAAATTTTGAGGAATTTAGTTTATGTTTACTATTAATTGCCATTAACATGATGTTGATCTTTCGAAGCAACTCCTTGTCAATTCCTGTTATTATTGAAGTAATTTCAAAATCTCTAAAAACCTTCTTGCTGTATTGCCATCGTTTGTACTTCCGCAACTAGCAAGTGGTTTATCTATGTTTAAGCCTGTCTGCCTTTTAAAGTCTTCTTGTATCCTCCTTTTTTCATCTGCCCTCATTTTTGACATTTCTTCGTTGTTTCTTACTGATTTTGTATCATTTCCTGCTATGCTTTTATACTTTAAATCATATGCTATGTGTAAGAAGTGTTCCATGAACCGAATGCGGGCATGTAAGGGGGATATGCCAAAACCCAATATTTTGTAATTAATAGTCCTTTCTTTGGAAACATTTGAAAACTGTGATTTCTTTTCATTGCATATAGTGCATTCCCAAGTTGAGAGCGTGTCTGTTATGGCATTGCAAACCTTTCCATCGATCATTGTAAGGCTCAAATCAAAAGATATATTAAACTTGTAATCACCAATATCAATACAAATTGGCTCCAAAGTACATTTTTCTCCTTCTATATAATCCACCAAATTATTAGTAGTAGAGTTTGACTCTTTTATATACTCGAAACCAATGGGTCTGCAAAAACATCATAAAACCCTTTTTACCTGACCCAATTATGTAAGATGTGAATACGAGGACACATTAAAAGAAATATATGAATAAGGGCTAACTTTTGAAGATTTTCTGTTTAAGAGTTATGAACATAACATACCAGTATTTGGTATCGTTGAAACGAAAATTACCTGTAGATTGCGATTTTTTTAAACAAGGTTGAATTTAGCCATCTTGGTAAAACAAAAACTTGGTAATCCAAATATGAAGGTAAAAATTTCAGGTTTTGCTTAAATGAAAATTTTCACCATTCAATAAAATATTTATTAATAGACATAATCCAATGATTTTTTGGATTTAACTAGACTTTAAGGTCAACAAATCAAAACAAATTTCAGAAACTATGATTTTTTGAAAACAATCCCACAATTCCTACAAATAAAAAAAAAATTTCCAAAAATGGGATTTTTTTGGTTTTTGCTGCCATGTCGTCATTTAAAGCGGGGATTGGAAATGACTTACACACTACATTAGGTATCTGTTGGAGTATGGAAAACCGGTTTCCACTACCCAATTGGAGGCGTGCACAAATTTTAACTGTGAGTTAAAGTTGATATTTACCTCAAAAATATGGCAACTTTGGAAGCGGATGGGGGGAAAAAGTATTTACAAATCAAAATTTTTTTTACGACAACTCGCATTTGTCTGGAGCGATAAGAAGTTTGGTGCTTTTTGGGGAAAATATCGCCAAAATTTACTTTTTTTTAATTTCTACTTTAAACTAATGTAATTTTTGACTGGAACAAGATATTGAACTAATTTTTTTTTTATTCAATCAAGAATTTTATTAGCTAAATAACCGTTATTTTAAAACGAAAATTGGTCCCAATTTTCTCCCGATATTCGAAAAACTTTGGACCTGAGTCGGACAAAATTTGGAATTTCACATTTTCAAATTGGAATATCTCGGAAACTATTGGAGGTAACCCACACATGTAAACATGTTTTTTGTTCATCTTTACAAGAAGATTACTAATATGTTAATTTTCTGAAAATCGGATGAGAAACAAAAAAATGTTATGTCTTTTATGCAATTTTATGTCTTTTATGCATGTTCCAAATTTTATTGCAATCGGACCACAAGTTATTTCCACAAATTTTGTGATTTATCCCACTGTGCTCTGCTTTGTGAGAGTGTGGTATTCTGTATGATTTCATGTAAACTGGTTCATTATCTTTTAATCTGAGCTTCTGTTTGTTATTTCTGTTTGTTATTGGTTGTCATTTTTTCAGATTCTAATCCAAAAGTGTCAACATTTTCAGAACATAAGTTCCTCAGATTGTCCTTTGCAAATTCTGGAAAATTTTTCGATAATCTATTTAATTTTTACTGATCTTTGCGAGGGTCTCTAGTTGGGTGGACAATTTTATAGTTAAGTCGTTAGTCATTAAGACTTTCAGTTTGAATTTGAAAATTTGAAATAACAACATTTTTATTTGTTGTGTTGACTATCTTGACCAGTGGTCTTGATTTTGAGACAATAGTGCTTGCAATGAATATTCCATTTTGAAGTATCTGATTTGGAATTAACACATTTTCCTCGTCAGTTTGAATGTTAACGTGACGGATTACCTCTGATCTTGCGGGTAAAGAAATTGAGTTAATCTGTGGAGCACTGCCCATTGCAATTGCGGTGTGCTGCGGAAGATTTTTAGATCTCAGGACTATCCAATCTTGGTCATCCTGATATTCCATCAGCGGGAATCGGAAAATCATCCTCAACCACATGAAATTAATGCGGTATAAGGAGTTCTTCAAATTTTAAATCAGTATGAATTTTACCAAGAGTAGTTGTTAATCCTTGGCCAACACCACTTAATTGGATTGTTGTAGTCTCATCTATTTGCCCGTTAATGATTTGTCCAATTTTTTAAAATAGAAATATCTGCACCCGTGTCAACTAATAGTGTTGATACTGTATCATTTATAGATGTTCTACAGGGGAGATAGCTATATAGATTTAAATTTATGTTGTATATCTTGTGGTTTAATTCAGGGGTACAAATTCGTTTCCCGAAGCATTTTCGGTAATGTGGGTACATTGTTACGGTTTTCGTTATTATTCTGACGGTTTCGGCCACGATTTGAGTTTACATTATTATTTTGGTTATTATTATTATAATTACCACGGCCATTGCCACTATAATTATTGGAATTGCCGCAATTTGGACGACGTTGCCAATTATTGCGTCCACGGCTTCCTTGTCAATTTTTATTAGTGAAGAAGACAGAGTTTTGTTGTCCGTAAGCCTCTGTACAGCTATTGATGAAATTTGCTGTTACTTCGTTCATATTAGAAAAGGTGCCTGATTCCATGACCAGCTTCACTCTTTCATTAGTAGCGTTCCTCGTTATTGCTTTAACTGCCGCTTGGGTGAAATACCTCTGGGCTAATTGCTTTGGGAGGCCATCTGTAATGTAGGCGCTCTCCAATGACTTGGTCAAAGCCGCTATTTCTGATACGTAGGTGTTGGCATTCTTGCCACGCAGACGTACCTTTAAAAGTTTGGCCGAGATGACCTCAATCGACTCACCATTGACTGTGTTGGACAATGTGGCTATAACCTCGTTAATCGTTATTTCATTTGAAATTAAATTTCGGGCTGTGCCCTTTAGTTTCGTCTTTATTAGATTTATTGCCACTATTTCATGGACGTCCTTTACGGAGTCCAAGAGGGCAATTGAATCTAGAAAGCTTCTCAAATTTTCTGGTTTACCATCGAAGTCTGGTATGATCTTCGAGGCAAGATTTAAAAATTCCATAATTGTTTGAGGCATTATGACGTTGTCACTATTTTGTCTCTCCGTATCTAGGCTAGATTTGTTATTTACGGATCTATTATCCTTTACCCTCAGAACTTGTACCAGGCTGAATGTTCATGGGGTTAATATTGTATGTTAACCTCTCATGGAATGTTAGTTGTATTTTTAAGAGAATCTACCGTCTTGCGTGTGTTGGCATTACAGGGGCCGGCGGAACTTGGTTGACGGATGATTTGGGGGTTATGCTGGGGATCCCGCCATTGCATATTTCTGTATGGAGGGTGCCAGTATGGGTTCCTCTAGACTTAGTAAATTCGGTGGCATGAGGGGAGTGTAGAGTAAGAAAAATACACCATGATTTGTTTTGTTTGGGCTCTGATGAGCAACTGTTTTATTAACATTTTTGTACTTAAAATTTACCTTAATTATATTTCGTGGGTAACCATCAAATGAGTGGTTCCCACGGTTCATATTATGAAGGTGTCAGATTAATCAACCAAAAAAGTACGGCTTTTAGCCAATCACAATTAAGTGTCAAGTTTATGACAGTGATTGCTATTGCACGACAATGTTGACTTATTAATCACACTACACCTCCCTTTTTGGGAAAAAGATTGATCAGTAGCTAATTGATCAATCTTTTTATATAACTTAGTTAAATAAAAATTAATTTTAGTTTAAAAGTTAATTTATATATTATATTTCTATTTATTTAATATTTATTTTAACATTTTTTTTTTTTTTTTTTAAAAAAAAATTAAATATTTTCTTTTATTTTATTTATTTGTTATTTTTTAAAAAATTTTTTTTGTTTTTTTAATGTAAAAATTATAATTTAATTATTATTTTTAATTTTTAAAAAGTTTAAAATTTATAATTTAAGTTGCAATTTTATAAAAAAATTTTATTCTAGAAATTTTTTTTTCTTATAATATATAAAAATATATTAGAATTTAATTAAATAATTTACAATATTTACAGTTGGAATTTTCTAAGACGATTTTTATGGACTTTCATAATCCTTGTATCGTCGATTGCTAGTAAACAATTGCCATGGTCATCCACTTTCTTTGATCTCAAAGGGACCCTTAAAGAGTGGTTCTAATTTATGACCGGCATTGTCCTCCAAAAGAACTAGATCTCCAATATTTACGCTTATCGGCCTTGTTGTCCCATCATATAGGCCTTTGTTGGTCAATTTTGCCTTTTCGAGCATCAATGCAGCCCTCTTCTGTGCTGTCTGGATTCTATACTTCACTTCTTTCTCATATGAATCTATGTTATAAAGTGGACTAATTTTATCCGACTTTAAAGCGTCTATGGATGGTGGTATTTTACCAAAGACTAGTTCATATGGACAGTAATTATGTACTGTTGAAGGTGTTGTATTAAAGCAATACGTGAAGTAAGCTAACCATTCATCCCAATCAGTTCTATCCGAGGATATGTACGAACGTACATACTCATTGAATGTTCTATGGGATCGTTCTATGGTACCCAATGTCTGATGATGATAGGCTGTTGAAGTGACGTAGTCGATATTCAACAATTGACATAATTCCTTTATGGTCTGATTTTTATATTCGGTTCCCATATCAGAAATCATTTCCGCATAGGACCATAAATCAAAACAAAACCTTCGAAAATCGCTTTGGCGACTGTTCGAGCAGATTTGTCAGGAATTGGTAACGTGACTAAATATTTGGTCAAGTCACATATTATAGTTATAGCGTATTCATTACCCTTGTTTGATCTCATAAAAGGACCAATTGTATCAATAATGATGGTATCAAATGCACGCGTTGGCGTTTGCGTTTCGATCATCGGTTCTCTTGTTTTCGGTAATGACTTGTTCTTTTGGCACTCTACACAAGATTTCACATAACGGGTAATGTCCCTCGTCATGTTCTTCCAGTGGTATTGCAATCTTATCTTCCTGAGCATTCGTGTAATGCCAGGGTGACCTCCAAACAATGGGTTATTATGGTATAATCTCATAATTTCAAGTTTTTCGGAATCTGTTTTGACCTTTGTCAATGTTGGTGTGAGTACTATGTTCAATCTTCGAAGCTTTTCATTACCCACTTTCTTGAAGTGGTCTAATTTTACGTTGGCCAACAACGCAATCATCCAATGACATGCGAAGAGTCGTGATTTTAAGATTACTGGCTACTTTTCAAGCCTTGGAAATAGATGATCTAAATCAACAGTTCCATTAGTAATAAAATCTCGTGACTCAAATTGGAAAAGCCTGGTTTTCCCTTTTTGGATAACCAGCTTGTCCCTAGCAAATGCAATCTTGCATTTTTATTGTACTCTTGGGCATTTATTGCCTCATATATCCGTATATTCACCGATTCCGTGTTTGGTTTTCCGTTGGTCACTTTGTCTAAATCTTTGGCAGCCTGAAGTCTCGTAGTTACCTTCAGTATTCCATAATTTTCTGCCTTTTTAATGTCATCGAATTCTAATCGAGACAATGCATCAGCTGCGTGATTTTCATTCCCCCTGATATATTCCACTGTAAAATCATACTCCTCCAGATCCAATCTCATTCTCGTAAGTTTTGATGATGGATTTTTCATGGAAAATAAGTATGTTAAGGGACGGTGATCACTTCGGATCAAAAATTTTCGGCCATAAATATATGGTCTGAAATATTTAATTGCCCAATGGATAGCCGCTAATTCCTGCTCAATCGTAGACTTATTGCTTTCGCCCTTTGTAAAGGATCGTGAAGCATAAGCCACAGGTAGCTGCTTATCAAAGTATTTCTGACTCAGAATTGCACCACAAGCAAATTTGCTTGCATCTGTTGTTATGCAAAATTCTTTTTCGAAGTCAGGATACTGCAAAATAGTAGGATTCAATAATTGGTTTTTTAGATAATTGAATGATTTTTCACATTCACTGTTCCAATCGAATGGTACATTTTTCCTACATAACCTTGTTATGTGCCTTGAATACTCGGCAAAATTAGGAATAAATCTCCGATAATAGTTGCAGAAGGCTACGAAGCGTTTAGCTTCATCACCGTTCTTTGGTGTTGGGTAATTTAAAATTACAGAAAATTTTCCATCGTCAGGCAATATACCTTTGTCTGTACACTTGTGTCCCAAAAATGTGACTTCGTTACAGAAAAAAGTACATTTGTCTGGATGCAATTTCAAGTTATATTTTCGACAAGTTTCGAAAACATTTCTTAAATTTTTCAACATATGTTGTTCGGAGCAACCAATTACTACTAAATCATCCATATAAAGAAACGCTTGGTCGGAAGATAATCCCGAAAAAGCTAGCGACATCATTCGCTGAAATGAGTTCGGAGCAATTTTTATACCGTATGGTAATCGTTTTAAAACGATATGATCCCTTATCCGTCGAGAAAGACGTTACGTCCCTAGAGCCTTCCTCTAATTCAATTTGGTGGAAACCTGACATTAAGTCAAGGCAAGAAAAGAATTTGGCTCTGCCCAATTGGTCTAGAATATCATCTATTCTAGGGAGTGGAAATTTATCGGCTACGAGTTTTTTATTAATTCCTCTGTAGTCAACTACCAATCTCCATCTTTTCCGATCCGTACCGGGTAAAGATTTCTTCGGTACTAATAAAATTGGGCTGTTATATTCCGAAATGGAGGGTTCTACAATGTCATCTCTTATAAGCTTATCAACTTGAATGTTCACCTCTGCTTTGTGAGAGTGTGGTATTCTGTACGATTTTATATACACTGGGTCATCATCCTTTAATCTGAGCTTTTGTCTGTAGAAATTGTTGGTTGTCATCTTTTCAGATTCCAGTCCAAAAATATCAACATACTCAGAACATAAGTTCCTAAGTTTGTCTTTTGCAAACTCCGGGAAATTTTTGGATAATCTATTCAATTTCTCCTGGTCTCCGCGAGGATTTTTGGTCGGGTAGACAATTTTATAGTCGTTAAGACTCTCGGTTTGAATTTTAATATTCAAAATAACTACATCCCTATTGGTTGTGTTAACAATTTTGACCAGTGGTCTTGATTTTGAGACTATGGTGTTCGCTATGAATATTCCATTCTGAATTATTTGACTCGGAATTAGTACATTTTCTTCATCAGTTTGAATGTTAACGTGACGAATTACCTCAGATCTTGCAGGCAATGAGGTCGAGTTAACTTGTGGCGCACAGCGCATTGCTATTGCAATGTGTTGTGGAAGATTACCAGATCTCAGGACTAACCAATCTTGGTCATCCTGGTAATCCAGAAGACATTTATATTCACGCAAAAAATCCATACCAATGATTCCATCAGAAGGAATCTGGAAATCATCCTCGACCACATGAAATGTATGCGGTATTAGGAGTTCCTCAAATTTCAAATCAGCATGAATTTTACCAAGGGTAGTTGTTAATCCTTGGCCAACACCACTTAATTGCGTCGTTGTAGTCTCATCTATTTGTCCGTTTAGGATTTGTCCGACCTTTATTATAGAAATATCCGCTCCCGTGTCAACTAATAGTGTTGATTTTCGATTATTCAAGGATGTTCTACAGGGAAGATAGCTATAGAGATTTAAATTTATATTGTATATTGTGTGGTTTAACTCAGGGGTACCAGTTCGTTTCCCGAATGTTTTCGGTAACGTGTCGCACATTGTGTCGGGATCCGTTGTTATTTGAACGGTTCCGCCCACGGTTGTTATTGTAATTATTATTATTATTGTTGTTGCCATTGTAATTATTATTACGGCCATTTCCGCGATTGTAATTATTATTATTATTGTTGCCATTGTAATTATTATTACGGCCATTTCTATAGCCGGATCTATTACTATTTGGCTGATTTTGGCGATTATTGCCATTACGGATTTGAGATTTATTTTTCATAAATAGAACGGAGTTTTGCTGCCCGTAAGCTTCCGTGCAGCTATTGACGAATTTAGCCGTCACTTCGTTCATATTTGAAAAGGTTCCTGATTCCATGACCAGTTTAACCCTTTCGTTTGTTGCATTTCTCGTAATTGCTTTAACTGCCGCCTGGGTTGAGTACCTCTGGGCCAGTTGGTGTGGGAGGCCATCTGTAATATAGGCACTCTCCAATGATTTTGTTAGGGAGTCTATTTCTGCCACGTAGGTATTGGCGTTTTTGCCACCTTGACGGACATTCATTAATTTGGCCGATATGACTTCGACCGACTCGCCTTTGACATTTCCTTTTAATGTAGTTATAACCGCATTAATTGTGGTTTCATTCGAAATTAAATTTCTGGCTGAGCCCTTTAGTTTTGTTTTAATTAAATTTAACGCCACGACCTCATGGGTATCCTTTACGGAATCCAAGAGTGTCAGTGCGTCGAGAAAACTCTGTAAGTTTTCCGGTTACCATCGAAATCTGGTAAAAGTTTCGATGCCAAACTGAGAAATTCAGTTACTGATTGAGGCATTGTGTTTTCTATATTGGACACTATGCCACCACTATTCATGCTAGATATGGTTTTCGCGGTTTGAATAACTGGTTTTTCGGATTCTACGTTTAAATCTTGGCTAGTCCAAGCATTAACAAGAGCAGGGTCGTAGACCACTTTCTCATGGATAGTTTTTGGTAATTCCGCTTTCAAATTCCTCTTTGTTAATAGGTTTGAAAGTTTATTACGAATGTCATCGAAGAATGCATTCGCTGCCAACTGATGATTATTGGTGAGACGAGAATAATGTTCGTCAAATAATGCCCTAACTTCTTCAAGACTGTTGAACAAATTCTTAATGTGTTTTTTCCACCGTTTCGTTCCTTGAAGGTCCTTTGTAGGTATTTAAACACTTAAAGGATTTGTCGAAATCCTCTCTCAGAAGTCTTGCTTTGGCAACTATCTCTATCCAATCCATAGGATGGCATGATCAATTTAAGTTGAAAAAATTTAGGACAAAATGATGTGATAATAGAAAAAATTAGACTCTATCAAGACCGTTTCCTAAGGACGCGGTTCTGATGTAATTTTTTCTCAACGACCTCTTATGTAGTTGATACATAGTCGTGAGTAATTGAAGTGCTAATATACATATTATTATTATTAAGTATATCACTGGAAGGTGTACTTCTACAGTGATTTCATTAATAACATTAGCGTTGGGGTTCTCGATTTTCGAATCGTGATTCCCCATCTTTAATTATTGTTAAAAAAAAAATATAATTCATAAAAAATATTTTGTTAGTATGAATTCAAAACAAAAATTCAGTTATGTCACATCATCCCCTATCCGTTTCCTTCAGGACAACAGATTGAAGTGGATGTGGCATAAATCAGTCACTCATTACTTGGTGACTGTATGATTTCTGTCGCGCTGTGAGAGTGTCCCTTGAGAATCATCCCAGCCGACGGAAATTAAAAAAAAAATTGGTTAGTAGTTAAAAGAGAATTAATTATAATTAATTATTTTTTTTTAAAAAAAATTTATTCACCATAATGGACTATTAAAAAAACACTTAAAAATTATAAATTTTATTTTAAAAGTTATAAGTATTAATATAATAATACTTTTTTTTTTTTTTTTTAAAAAAAAAGAAATTTAAAAATTTTAATTTAAAAGTTCTAAAATTTGAAAGTTATAAATTCAAAATTTTAAAATTGAATTTTTTGCTTTAAATTAACGATTCATATTGCACAATAAAAAAAAAATTATTTAAATATTTCAATTATAAATATATATAAGAATTAAAATAAATTTAAAATAACTAAAACAGAATTAATTAATTTTCGGCTTACTGTTGTTGTAGTTTTAAGTTGTTGGTGTTTTTGTTAAAGATGTTGAGTTTTAGTGTCCGATGGTGTATCGGCCACACCATCCTTGGATACTCGGCGTGGTATCCCGCAATGTTCATCCACATTGCATCTTCCTTCATTTATAAATCAGGATGCACTTGCTTCGTTATTTTGTAAATGTAGATGGCGTAATTTTTCTTACGTATTTTTTTAGTTTATTACTTATTTTATATTGCAAGTCATGTTGTTGTTGAAGTTGTTAAGTTCAGCTTCTTTATATTTCCTGTTGGCATGAGTTTCTGGTTTTTAAGGTTTCACAAATTATTTTTATTATGTAAATTATTGCTAGCGAAATCAATAATACTATCGATATAATTTCAACATAGCCCATTTTTTCAGTTTTTTCTGTAGCTTGCTCATTGTTAGTAGTCAGCAATGAGTTACGGGATTGTTGAAAGAAATTTTTTTTTTTTTTTTTTTTTTTTTTTTTTTTTCACCAAGTCATTTTTTTTTAAGAATTGTTTTTTTTTTTAAAGCATGAATTGTTTTTTTTTTTTAAAGCACCGCTATTTGGTTTGGTGTTTTTTTTTTTTTTCACTGGTACGTTATGAAAGAGTTCAGTAATTTAAAGTTATAACTGTTGCTGGACTTTTTGTTTTTTTTTTTTTTTCATAATTTTCACTAGTACGTTATAAAGAGTTCATTAATTTTAAATTATGTTGAGTCCTATTGTATCATTCGTATCAGTAGCAAAAAAAAAAAATTTAACAATTGTTAGGTTATTTCATTTTGATTAAATTTGTTTTAACTTTTTTTATTTCACTTCACTCCTGGCAGGATCGCCATGTAGAGTAAGAAAAATACACCATGATTTGTTTTGTTTGGGCTCTGATGAGCAACTGTTTTATTAACATTTTTGTACTTAAAATTTACCTTAATTATATTTCGTGGGTAACCATCAAATGAGTGGTTCCCACGGTTCATATTATGAAGGTGTCAGATTAATCAACCAAAAAAGTACGGGCTTTTAGCCAATCACAATTAAGTGTCAAGTTTATGACAGTGATTGCTATTGCACGACAATGTTGACTTATTAATCACACTACAGGAGGCGACCTAAGGGGTCACATGAGGATCGCGCGAATCCTAATAGATGACCCGATTTCTAAGGTTGCGGACAAAGTGTCACCGGAGTGGATCTTTGATAGATATTTTGATGTGTTATTGTTTGACAGAGACATGTGGACCAATCAATCCTGGGAACCGGAAGATGGTTCTCAGGTGTGGTTCACTGATGGCTCTAAGCAGTCGAATGGGAACACGGGTGCGGGCGTCTTTGGACCAGGCTTCCAGCATGCCTTACCTATGGGAAAATATCCGTCCATTTTTCAGGCGGAGATTTGGGCCATTTGTGTCTGTGCAGGGGAATGCCTGCGAAGGGGAACTCGCAGATCTCGCATCTACATTCTTTCTGACAGTCAGGCTGCACTGAGGGCCTTAATGGCCTATAAGGTGTCGTCCAGGTTGGTCATGGAATGCAATCAGACTCTCAATAGGCTCGGTAGAGGCAACTCTCTAACCTTGGGGTGGATTCCTGGTCATGAAGGGCATGAGGGCAACGAGAAGGCAGATTGTCTTGCCAACCGCGGGGCCCGAAAGCCCTTTATTGGTCCTGAACCATTCTGTGGAATACCTGCGGGGTATGTTAGGGAAAGGCTCAGGGCATGGAGAGAGTCTGAATTCTCTGGTTACTGGGAAACTCTCCTGGTCAGCGCCAGGCTAAAAGATTGATCTCTTTTTCCAGTAGGGGGTCGAGGCGACTCTTGTCGCTTGAAAGGGGGGGGGGGGGGTTTGAGGACCCTGGGGTCGTACTTAACTGGACACTGTAATCTCAGATACCATCTGCACAAGAAGGGTCCAACGGACACGGATTTGTGTAGGTTTTGCGAGTTGGTGTCTGAGACCTCGGAGCATGTTCTCTGCGAATGTCCCAGGCTTTGTGATAGGAGACTTAGGTTTCTAGGTGATCGCTTCATTTCGCCTTCCGACATCGCGAACATTTTGCCTAATAGGATAATTAGCTTTATAGGTAGCTTGAATCTGTAGGTAACCTTAGGCAGCACAAAAGACCTACATTGGTCGCGGTGCATAGTGCCTTCTGATCTAATCTAATCTAGGGGTATTTTAGCCTCTAAATTTCTCTTTGCCAATAGTTTTGCAAGTTTTTCTCTAACGTCAGCGAAGAAAGCTTCTGCCGCTAGTTGGTGATGGGGCGTGAGGTTGGGATAATGGAAATCGAATAGTCTACCAATTTCCTCAAGGCGTTCAAATAAAATAATAAGATGTTTATCTATTGTTTCGTGCTTTGTAGGTCTTTCGACTAATATGACCTATCGAAATACTCCTTAAGATATCTTGCCTTGGCGACTATGTCTATCCAATCCATAGAATGGCATGATCAATTTAACTGTCTCATTATCTCAAAATGTAAAGTTTAAGCACGATTGGCACACGCAATAAAAATTATATTTTCAAAAGTAACATTTGTATATTGTTACTATAACTTGAAATATTTATATAAAAAAATTTAGACTTTATCAAGACCGTTTCCTAAGGACGCGGTTCTGATATAATTCTTGCGCAACGACCTCTTATGTAGTTGATACATGGTCGTGAGCAATTGCAATGCCAAAATGGTGATGATTATTATGTAGTAAGTTGGGGGAAATTGAACAACTACTTCAACCTCATTAATGACATTTGCATTGGGGTTAGTGATTTTGGAATCGTGATTCCCCATTTTAAATTTAATGTATATATATAAAAAAAATTTTTGGTAAGGTATCAGAAATTTTTTCACAAAATTTCAGTTATGTCATAGCATCCCATATCTGTTTCCTTCAGGATTACAGATTGAAGTTACTATGGCATAAATCAGTCACTCGCTTTTTGGTGACTGACCAATTTCTACTACACTGGGGGAGTGTCACGTATGAATCACCCCAGTTAGTAAAAATAAAAAAAAGTTAATTAATATTTTAATAAAAATATGTTTTTTCTAATATAATATAAGTTTGTCTATATAAGTTTAATAAATATTAAATATAAAACAAACTATAAACATTTCTATTCACTTACTTTGTTTAGAATTTTTTTTTGTTTTTTTTTTATAATATATCTTCATTTGTAATCTGTCTAACAAACAAAACAATAAGCAAATTTCTTAATTTAATAGCAATTGACATGTGATGCAAAGTTCCACTAAATTTCACAACTTTTTACAAAAAAAAAATATAGTTTTATATAAAATATTTACAATACAAAGAATTTCATACTACTTATGCGTATAATTCATGAATAACAAGTATGTATGTACAAAAGAGAAAATGAGATTTTTTTTTTTTTATGTTACATATTTATAGTTTAGGGTTTAGCTTCTAAATGGTAAATCTAATATATGGGTTCGTTTTAATCTTCTTATTTCGTTGCTGTCATCAAGGAGAGAAATTGCCAAAGGATTGGAGTGATCACTTAGTCTTTGGGAATACCTTTCACTAAAGTTGTGAATTTCTTGGGAAACTGATTTAATGTCAAGATCAAGAAGTATGTGCTTATTTGTTATAAACCATGGTGCATTTGTGATTAACCTCAGAGTTTTTGATTGGTATCTTTCTAATATACTTCTGTTTGATTTGCTTGTAGTACCCCAGAGTTGTATCCCATACGTCCAAACTGGTTTTAGGATTACTTTATATATTCCAATTTTGTTGTTTAAGTTGAGCTGGGATTTTGGTCCCAATAGCCAATAAAGTCTCGTATTTTTTGTGTTAAGTTGATTTTGTTTAGCCTTAGTTTGTGGTTTCCAGGTAAGGCGTCTATCAATTGTCATACCAAGGTATTTGACGACTTCACGTTGTGGGATAATCTGTTGATTAATGCTAACATCAGGGCAGTTTCCCCTACGTAATGTGAATGTAGCATGATTTGACTTTTCGGAATTAACTTTTATATTCCATTTAAGTAACCAATTTTCAATTAGGTTGAGTACATTTTGAACGAGAAGAGAGGCTTCCGCTTTACAAGGACTTGTTGTGATAATAGTAGTATCATCTGCATAAGTGGCTACTGTAACATCAGGAGTTGTTGGCATATCGGCTGTAAATATTGTGTATAAAATTGGGCCGAGTACGCTACCTTGTGGAATACTGGCATTAATTGGAAGTATATTCGATCTCTCGTCTTTGATTTTTACATAAAATGATCTATTTGATAAATAGCTGTGGAAAAATAGGAAATATGGCGCCGGTAACATTTTCTTAATTTTGTAGAGTAGACCTTGATGCCACGCCCTATCAAAGGCCTGCTGCACGTCAAGAAAAACAGCTGAGCAGTACTGTTTTTTCTCAAGGGAATCAGATATCACATTAACAACTCGGTGAAAACTGCTCTGGAGTTCCATGTCTATGTCTAAAGCCGAACTGGTGTTCCGGAATTATATTCCCTTTTTCCAGCACTGGTTGCAGCCTTTTTAGAAATATTTTTTCAAATACTTTGGAAAATGTTGCCAGTAAACTTATTGGTCTGTACGAAGACAAAATATTTTTTGGTTTATTTGGCTTTGGAATCATTATGATCTTGGCACACTTCCATTGGGACGGGAAGTGATTAAGTTTAGAAATTTAAAATTTTAAAATCATAATTCAATTTAACTTAATCACTGTTTGTGTTCCATTTGTAGACTGCCTAGATTTGTTGATACCGTCTATTTGCTTGATGATATGTTGTTGTTGTTATAGTTGTTTCAATTGTTGTTTCATCCCCGATAGTGTGTAGGCTAAACCATCCTTGGAGCCCTCGGCGTGGCGCTCCGGCAATGTTTTGGCCACATTGCTTCTTTTTGTTATCTTCTTTTTCTTAAAACACATATAACAATTTAAATATGTACACAACTACTGCGGCATCATTTGGAAAAGTGTTGTGTTTTTTTTATTGTTGTTGTTACTCATTTAAATTTCAACGTAGTTATTGAAATTGAACATTTTGTTACTCATTTATTTCGGTATAAAAGTTATTTTTTTTTAATTCTTGTTGTTGAAAAAATTTTTTTATATTGTTTTGTAACTTTTTTTTTTTAAATACATTTTTTTTTAAACACACATATTTATGTTCTTTTTTTTATTTCAAAACTTTTATTTATAAACCGCAATGTCAGGATCGCCATGTAAAATGATTAAAAACACTACTAGTTAGTTTGAGCACTTATGAGCAACTCTATTTTTATTTATTAAAATAATTTAAAGCTACTTAAAAATAGCTTTACTCAGCATATTGCCACATATTGACAACGTTGGCTTGTCAAATACACTACACTGTGAATTTGATCAAGTTTTGTATTGTAACGTTTGTTGTTATAGAGGCGAGAGCTGGATCGCCATGTAATAAATTATAAGGATCAACATCCGAAAGGAGATTCAAATCATTGGCGGCAACTGTGCTATTCATATTAGAAGGATCAAACTATTTAATTCAGCATTTAAATCATCCTCATTGAGATTCACCAAATGTTTTGGTTTTGCAGGATCGCCATGTAATGTAATGTGTTAATTTGGCAGGATCGCCATGTAATGTAATGTAACGTGTTAATTTGGCAGGATCGCCATGTAATGTAATGTAACGTGTTTATTACTACTATTGTATGGGTAGCAAGGTTCCCTATAGCCCAATTCTATATTTTAATAGCTGTGCGGGGGTCTGCTTATAAATAGGCGTTCAAAAGAACTGCCAAAATATTGAGACTCAAAAAAGTAAGAACACAGTTAATAGTGTTGTTAGAACTCTAAATAGAAGTCTTTTTATTTACAAATTTACATGTTCTTATATACTATTCTTACAATCTAACTTATTGTCTAGTATTGAGTGATTTTAGGAATCACTCAATTTATTTTTATTCTTAATTACTTTTATGCATTGTTCCCTTATCGTCAACATACGGTCACCAGATATCTGAGTGTAAGTGAAAGAATGCGGTCACAGTGTCGCTAGACTGTTACTTGATGCCACTTGTATGGTATTCACTCTACAGTATTTGAGACGGTATGTTGGGAATCAATATTAGTGGTTGGTATGCAGTGTACGCTTAAGGAGTACACTACACCCTTACCCTTAAGAGAAAAATTATAAAAGTATTTTATTTTTTAATTTTTCTATATTTTTGGTTAACTTATGAATAATTTTATAATGTATATTAATGTATTATATATATTTGTTTTTAATATTAGTTCCTTATATAACTTTGTTTTTATTAATGCTGAGTTTTTTATTATTCATTAGTTCTTAATGCTATATAGGGTTTTAATTGATTATTATGTATTTCTTTTTCTTTTCCATTGTAATCTATGATTGTATTTACACCATTATTCCTAACTATTTTGTAGGGTCCTTTATATGGACTTTGGTTCTTTTTCCTATTTCCTACTTTGACTAAGACTAAGTCTCCTATCTTTAAGTTTAATTTATTGTTGTATCTATTTTCTAATATTCTTTTCTCTTTTGTTCTAATTGTTAATTCTTTAGCTCTGTTTAAAGAATATTGTAATTTACGTTTTAGATCTATGGCATAATCATCGTAATTATATATTTTAGTTTCTTTTGTGTCATATACTTCAGATGGTAAACATGGTAGTCTTCCATATACAAGTTCAAATGGCGTGTAGCCAGTGTCTATATGGGGTGCCGTGTTGTAGGCAAAAGTAAAATACGGAATCCATTTATCCCATTCATAATCAGTTGCTGATGTTAGCAAGAATTCATTTAAGACTCTATGATTTCTTTCTAATGACCCAATTGTCTCATGGTGGTAAGGTGTCGAAAAGGTTTGTTTAATTTCAAGTAGTGAACATATATTACGCAAAAGTTCGTTTGCAAATTCTGTACCGTTGTCTGATTTCAGTACTTTGCATTTACCAAATTTAGAATTAGGTGTTCGACTATTGTTTTTGCGGTTGTTAGTGCATCTTTCGTTGCCATGGGGTGTGCAATAACGAATTGTGTTAGTTCGCATTGTATGGTCAAAATATATCTATATTCATTCGAAATTCGAAGAGGTCCTACTGTGTCAATTGATACTATTTCAAAACTGTTACTTGGAGTGTTTGTCAATTTAAGTGGTTCCTTAATGTGTTTAGTTTGCTTGTTCTTGTTGCATTTGTCACAATATTTTACAAATTGCTTTACCATCTTATTCATGTTTTTCCAGATGTAGCGTTGTTTTAGTTTTATAATTGTCTTTCTTATTCCCAAGTGCCCTGCATGTGTGGCATTGTGGAATTCGTCGATTAGTTTGTATTTTAGAATTTCTTCTGTGATTCTTTTGGGCTTATTATATATTAATATTTTTAGTTGAGGATCCTTGTTATTTATTTTATCTTTGCATATGCTTCTATCAATTCCTTTTTACTGTAATTTTCAAATATTTTATCTTCACTTGCAAGTGCTGATTCTTTTATATTCTCTTATTCATTTTTGATATCAGTTTCTTCAGTATCGAATCTAGTTTCGCTGAATTTTCACCGTATCTTGCTAGCTTTGTATTATTTATAATTTGGGTACGTAATTTCTTCTTAGTCAAAACTGGTTTTGATGAATTATCGTTACGACCTATGTGCACAATATTATTCTCAATAGATATATCTTTTTCATTTATTTCTTCAATTGTATTAAACTGCAGTTTCTTCATATTTTTTATATCATTAACGGATATGCATTCCCATATTTGAAGTTGATCAGACTTCTGAGAATCACATTTTTCCATGTCGTTCTTTTCTATACGTCTTTTATTCTTTTATTAATACTCCAATGGATTGCTAAAAGTTCTTTTTCGATTATTGGTTTATTTATGTCATGTTTTTGTAAAGATTTACTCGCGTATGAAATAGGTAAATCTTGACCTATATCACCTTGTGATAATACAACACCTAACGCGTAGTTTGAAGCGTCAGTTGTTAAAATGAATGGTTTTTCAAAATCAGGGTATTGTAAAATTGGAGGATTCATTAACTTGTTTTTTAGCTCTTCAAAAGCGTTTTGGCATTGTTCAGTCCATATGAATTTTGTTGATTTCTTTAGTAATGTATTTAGGTCTTTGGCTATATCTGCAAAATTGGGTATAAATTTTCTGTAATAGTTGCAGAATGCAACGAATCGTCTTACTTCGTCAGCGTTAGTTGGTATTGGATAATTTTTTATTATTTCATATTTAGATGGGTCTGTTTTTACACCATCTTTTGTAATCAAGTGTCCTAAGTAAACTACTTCTGGTCTTAGAAAACAACATTTCTTTGGATTAAGTTTTAAATTATATTTTTGTAGTCTGTCTATTATCTTTATTAAATTTGGTTGTGGTGATTTAAAACTACATCCATAAACAATTATGTCGTCTACATAAAGAAATGCTTCTGATTCTAGTCCTGAGAGTGCTATTGTGAGCATTCTTTGAAAGCTGTTTGAAGAAATTTTTAGTCCGAAAGGGAGGTCTTTTGAATTGGTAATGACCTTGTGAGGTCGAAAATGCTGTAAGCGGTCTAGAGTTTTTGTTAAGCTCGATTTGATGGAATGAGCTAGTCATGTCAAGTGTAGAAAACCATTTGGCTCTACCAAGTTTGTCTAGAATATCCTCTAATCTAGTTAGGGGAAATTTGTCATTGACAATTTTATCGTTAAGTTTTCTAAAGTCTACTACAAGTCTCCATTTCTTTTTATCTTCCACATTTTTCTTTGGTATTAAAAGGAGTGGAGCATTGTATGGACTAACGGATGGTTCTATTATGTCGTCATCCAGCATATTCTGTATCTGTTCGTTTATTATGTTTGTATGTGAGTGCGGTAGTCTGTAGTTTTTTATATACACTGGTGTATTGTCTAAGGTAGTGATTGTTTGGTCATAAAAATTATTTACTGTTAATTTTTCATTTTCAAGGTGAAAAATATTTTGATATTTACGAAAAATGTTTATTAATTCTGTTTTTGCATAGTCGTCATTATTATTTAATTGTAGTTCATTCAGTATTTGTTCAAAACGTTTGGGGTTATTGTCTTTATTGTAACCTAATATGTCATAGTTTTTAAGTGAGTCAGTTTGGAGTTGAATGCCTTTTAAGTTTATTTCTTTGTTTGTTGTGTTTAAAATTTTATGTGGGTCATGCCGTTACTAGGTGCTATTGAATTACTTAAAAATACACCTGGTTTAATTTCATTATTAAAAATTATGCTATCTTCGCTAAGGTTTAGTTTTAATGCTTGTATTATTTCTGTTCTTGGTGGTATTTTTATTTGTAATGACGTAAGAGCTTTTGTTTGCAATGGAATAGTTATGGTAGTATTGTTTATGAATAATGATATTGTGAAAGTTACATAGTCTATCTTACAGAGATATATTTTTAAAAAGTCCCTTCCTATTATTCCGTCTGTTTCTATGGAAAGTTGTCATCTACAAGATGAAATTTGTGTTTGCATTTCTGGTCTGTGAATGAAAGTTCCAGTCCAATTGTCCCTAGTGAGTGCATTTCTTCAGTAGTAATACCTGTTAATTTACATCTATTCTCTTTATTAATTGGTTCATCTTCAAGGTTTGTTCGAATACGACATAGTGATATGTCGGAACCTGTGTCGACAAGAAATGTTAATTGTTCATTTTTGTATTTAGCGATTATGAAATTTGTATTATTGTTGCAAAACTTTATATACTTTTTAATTTTGGCTGTCCGGAATATCCATATATTCCGAGCCGTTTCCCTCATTATCCGAGTCGTTTCCCTCATTATTTATTGTACGTATGTATCTTCTATTTGTGTTGGTTTGATTTCTTCTATCATAGTTATTGTTATCGACGGATCTTTGCCGATCATTGTTGTTGTTTGTGTTGTTTCTATTGGGAAAATTATTAGATCTGTCACTGTTAAAATTGTTGTTGTTTGAAAATTTATTGGGTCTTTTATTGTTAATATGACTATTTCTATTTTGAAAGTTATTGGATCTGTTATTGTTAAAGTTACTGTTGTTCCTATTTGAAAAACTATTGGATCTTTTATTGTTATGTTGTCTGTTAGGTTGTCGTGTTTGAATGTGCATTACGGAATTGTTGTTTATCTTATGTTCGTTTTCTATTTCTAGCGCAAGTTCTACTGCGTCTTGCAAAGTCTTAGGACGAGCTGCAAATATGGCTGTTTTTAAATTGTCATTGATACCTCTTTTGAAAGAATCTAACGCTAATTTAGCATTTAATCTTATGATAACATTTTTCTCTGGTTCTGATGCGTCTGAGTTTAATTCCTCAATTCCTAATCTATTTAGATTATCTATAATGGTAATGATTCTGTCCTTATATGCACTTACTGATTGTTTGCCTTGGTATATGTTGTTTAGCTTTGACTGTAATTCTGAGATAGTTTTTGTATTCTTGTATCTTTGTTTTAAGAGTGTTTTTAATGTATTGAAATTGTCTGGTTTTGACTAACTACCTATTGCTGTCCTTACACCTGAGGTCAATTTGGCGTGGTAGACATATTGCAAGAAATCTGTTTTTGCTGCGTCAGTCAGAGTCTTTTCGATGAGTTTCTGCTGTTATTAGGAAACTTTCTAGTTCTTCATAATTTCCAGCAAAAATTGGGAGTGCCTTAGAAGTTAATTCTAAACTAAATGCTGCCATTTTGGTGTCTAAACTTTTAGTATTTGGTATTAAATATTCTTTGATTTTTCTATAAATTGTATTAAATTCTAACTTTAATGCTACTATCTCTTTTTCCTCTCTTTCTTCACTTTGAGCTGTCAAAAATTCTTTTCTTATATTGTCTATAGATTCTAACTTTACTTGTACAGTTTTTTCTGAGTATGTCCTTCCTGGACTTTTCTTTAAATTTACTAGTATGTCTTTTAATTCTGTTAGATATTCTTCCATTTATACTTCTGTTATTATAATTTTGGTTTATTTAAATATATATTTTTTAAAAATTTATATACTAGGTATAAGATCAAAGTAATCAGTAATAAGGATATTATTTTTTTTGAAAGCATTTAAAATATATATTTTTATAAAATTGTTAGTTTAAAAAGATTTTTTATATATTTTTCTTAACAAAAATATGTGGAGTAGAAATTAATATGATGAAAATAATATTCATATTTAAAATTTTTGTAATTGATTTCTTAATTTATTTATTAAAGCACTTTAAAGGCAATATATATAATTTTTTTTTTTTTAGCAAGATTTAAGTAGTATTTTGTTTTAGTTTTCAACATATTTAGTTTATTATTAAAATTTTGGATTTATCCCTTTGAGAACCAAGCTGAATGCAAAAAGTTCTTAATTTTTTAAGTTTAAGGTAAATAATTTAAAAATTAATTCACTTTATTTATAGTCTAATAAAAGTTCTTTACTGAAACATTCCGAATTTATTTGGTGTTCTGTGATCCACATATTTTCTTCCATTTTAATTGCAAATGATCTTGGATTAAATTAATTGTTGTTGTTTTTAATTATTTAATTAAAATAAAGAGGCCAAAATATCTTCATTATTATAGTTATTGCTAGAACCGGTTGAGGATGGAGTATTTAAATCGGGCTGAGGATCTAAATAAGATAAAATTTCCAAAGGATCAACATCCGAAAGGAGATTCAAATCATTGGCGGCAACTGTGCTATTCATATTAGAAGGATCAAACTATTTAATTCAGCATTTAAATCATTCTCATTGAGATTCACCAAATATTTGGTTTTGCAGGATCGGCTTGTAATGTAATGTGTTAATTTGGCAGGATCGCCATGTAATGTAATGTAACGTGTTAATTTGGCAGGATCGCCATGTAATGTAATGTAACGTGTTTATTACTACTATTGTATGGGAAGCAAGGTTCCCTATAGCCCAATTCTATATTTTAATAGCTGTGTGGGGGTCTGCTTATAAATAGGCGTTCAAAAGAACTGCCAAAATATTGAGACTCAAAAAAGTAAGAACACAGTTAATAGTGTTGTTAGAACTCTAAATAGAAGTCTTTTTATTTACAAATTTACATGTTCTTATATACTATTCTTACAATCTAACTTATTGTCTAGTATTGAGTGATTTTAGGAATCACTCAATTTATTTTTATTCTTAATTACTTTTATGCATTGTTCCCTTATCGTCAACATACGGTCACCAGATATCTGAGTGTAAGTGAAAGAATGCGGTCACAGTGTCGCTAGACTGTTACTTGATGCCACTTGTATGGTATTCACTCTACAGTATTTGAGACGGTATGTTGGGAAATCAATATTAGTGGTTGGTATGCAGTGTACGCTTAAGGAGTACACTACAACTCCAATGGATTGCTAAAAGTTCTTTTTCGATTATTGGTTTATTTATGTCATGTTTTTGTAAAGATTTACTTGCGTATGAAATAGGTAAATCTTGACCTACATCACCTTGTGATAATACAGCACCTAACGCGTAGTTTGAAGCGTCAGTTGTTAAAATGAATGGTTTTTCAAAATCAGGGTATTGTAAAATTGGAGGATTCATTAACTTGTTTTTAGCTGTTCAAAATCGTTTTGGCATTGTTCAGTCCATATGAATTTTGTTGATTTCTTTAGTAATGTATTTAGGTCTTTGGCTATATCTGCAAAATTGGGTATAAATTTTCTGTAATAGTTGCAGAATGCAACGAATCGTCTTACTTCGTCAGCGTTAGTTGGTATTGGATAATTTTTTATTATTTCATATTTAGATGGGTCTGTTTTTACACCATCTTTTTTAATCAAGTGTCCTAAGTAAACTAATTCTGGTCGTAGAAAACAACATTTCTTTGGATAAGTTTTAAATTATATTTTTGTAGTCTGTCTAATACCTTTATTAAATTTTGGTTGTGGTGATTTAAACTACATCCATAAACAATTATGTCGTCTACATAAAGAAATGCTTCTGATCCTAGTCCTGAGAGTGCTATTGTGAGCATTCTTTGAAAGCTGTTTGAAGAAATTTTTAATCCGAAAGGGAGTCTTTTAAATTGGTAATGACCTTGTGAGGTCGAAAAGGCTGTAAGCGGTCTAGAATTTTTCTTAAGCTCGATTTGATGGAATGAGTTAGTCATGTCAAGTGTAGAAAACCATTTGGCTCTACCAAGTTTGTCTAGAATATCCTCTAATCTAGTTAGGGGAAATTTGTCATTGACAATTTTATCGTTTAGTTTTCTAAAGTCTACTACAAGTCTCCATTTCTTTTTATCTTCCACATTTTTCTTTGGTACTAAAAGGAGTGGAGCATTGTATGGACTAACGGATGGTTCTATTATGTCGTCATCCAGCATATTCTGTATCTGTTCGTTTATTATGTTTGTATGTGAGTGCGGTAGTCTGTAGTTTTTATATACACTGGTGTATTGTCTAAGGTAGTGATTGTTTGGTCATAAAAATTATTTACTGTTAATTTTTCATTTTCAAGGTGAAAAATATTTTGATATTTACGAAAAATGTTTATTAATTCCGTTTTTGCATAGTCGTCATTATTATTTAATTGTAGTTCATTCAGTATTTGTTCAAAACGTTTGGGGTTATTGTCTTTATTGTAATCTAATATGTCATAGTTTTTTAGTGAGTCAGTTTGGAGTTGAATGCCTTTTAAATTTATTTCCTCATTCGTCGTTTTTGCATAGTCGTCATTATTATTTAATTGTAGTTCATTCAGTATTTGTTCAAAACGTTTGGGGTTATTGTCTTTATTGTAATCTAATATGTCATAGTTTTTTAGTGAGTCAGTTTGGAGTTGAATGCCTTTTAAATTTATTTCCTCATTCGTCGTGTTTAAAATTTTTATGTGGGTCATGCCGTTACTAGGTGCTATTGAATTACTTAAAAATACACCTGGTTTAATTTCATTATTAAAAATTATGCTATCTTCGCTAAGGTTTAGTTTTAATGCTTGTATTATTTCTGTTCTTGGCGGTATTTTTATTTGTAATGACGTAAGAGCTTTTGTTTGCAATGGAATAGTTATGGTAGTATTGTTTATGAATAATGATATTGTGAAAGTTTCATAGTCTATTTTACAGAGATATTTTTTTAAAAAGTCCCTTCCTATTATTCCGTCTGTTTCTATTGGAAAGTTGTCATCTACAAGATGAAATTTGTGTTTGCATGTCTGGTCTGTGAATGAAAGTTCCAGTCCAATTGTCCCTAGTGAGTGCATTTCTTCAGTAGTAATACCTGTTAATTTACATCTATTCTCTTTATTAATTGGTTCATCTTCAAGGTTTGTTCGAATACGACATAGTGATATGTCGGCACCTGTGTCGACAAGAAATGTTAATTGTTCATTTTTATATTTAGCGATTATGAAATTTGTATTATTGTTGCAAACTTTATATACTCTTAATTTTGGCTGTCCGGAATATCCATGTATTCCGAGCCCATTTCGTTTCCCTCATCATTTATTGTACGTATGTATCTTCTATTTGTGTTGGTTCGATTTCTTCTATCGTAGTTATTGTCATTGACGGATCTTTGCCGATCATTGTTGTAATTGTTGTTGTTTGTGTTGTTTCTATTGGGAAAATTATTAGATCTGTCACTGTTAAAATTGTTGTTGTTTGAAAAGTTATTGTGTCTTTTATTGGTAATATGATTATTTCTATTTTGAAAGTTATTGGATCTGTTATTGTTAAAGTTACTGTTATTCCTGTTATTGTTATGTTGTCTGTTAGGTTGTCGTGTTTGAATGTGCATTACTGAATTGTTGTTTACCTTATGTCGTTTTCTATTTCTAGCGCAAGTTCTACTGCGTCTTGCAATTGATACCTCTTTTGAAAGAATCTAACGCTAGTTTAGCATTTAATCTAATGATAACATTTTTCTCTGGTTCTAATGCGTCTGTGTTTAATTCCTCAATTCCTAATCTATTTAAATTGTCTATAATGGTAATGATTCTGTCCTTATATGCACTTACTGATTGTTTTCCTTGGTATATGTTGTTTAACTTTGACTGTAATTCTGGGATAGTTTTTGTATTCTTGTATCTTTGTTTTTAGAGTGTTTTTAAGGTATTGAAATTGTTAGGTTTTTGCGTAACTACCTATCGCTGTCCTTACACCTGAGGTCAATTTGGGCGTGGTAGACATATTGCAAGAAATCTGTTTTTTGCTGTGTCAGTCAGAGTCTTTTCGATGAGTTCTGCTGTTATTAGGAAACTTTCTAATTCTTCATAATTTCCAGCAAAAATTGGGAGTGCCTTAGAAGTTAATTCTAAACTAAATGCTGCCATTTTGGTGTCTAAACTTTTAGTATGTGGTATTAAATATTCTTTGATTTTTCTATAAATGGTATTAAATTCTGATTTTAATGCTACTATTTCTTTTTCGTCTTTTTCTTTACTTTGTGCTGTCAAAAATTCTTTTCTTATATTGTCTATAGTTTCTAACTTTACTTGTACAGTTTTTTCTGAGTATGTCCTTCCTGGACTTTTTTTTAAATTTGCTAGTATGTCTTTTAATTCTGTTAGATGTTCTTCCATTTATACGTCTGTTATTATAATTTTGGTTTGTTTAAATATATATGTTTTAAAATTTATATACTAGGTATAGGATCAAAGTAATCAGTAATAAGGATATTATTTTTCTAGAAATCATTTAAAATATATATTTTTATAAAAATTGTTATTGTTACTTTTTTTTTTTTTTTAAAGATTTTTCATATATTTTTCTTAACAAAAATATGAAGAGTAGAAATTAAGAGGATGAAAATAATATTCATATTTAAAATTTTTGTATTTGATTTCTTAATTTATTTATTAAAGCACTTTAAGGGCAATATATATATATATATATTTTTAGCAGGATTTAAGTAGTATTTTGTTTTTTTTGAAAATTTTTGTTTATGCAAAGGAAAATTTATATTTACATATATAAATTTTTTTTTTTTATTTAAAGTGTTAAAATGGTGTTCCATTATTATATTCAAAAAAAAAAATTTTTATTACTTTATTTGTGAACATGGGCGAAGTCGCCTCCGTTCGGTCAGGTGCTCATCAAGGAGCGCACTGTGTGTTTTTCTACTATTGAATTAATTTTATTATATTTATATTCTCGTTGATGGGATGATTCCCATTGTATTCCCCTTGGTGATGGTTCTTCTAAGTGCCATTTAATAATACATGTGCTTTGGTTTCAGTAGTGTTGAATAATGTTGACTTCTTCATATAATGTTGAATTCCACCAATCCTGACTCGTTCATCGGCCAAACGGTCCTTCTAATCTCGGCGTGGATTAGGTACTTTTCTTTTCTAGGTTTTTTTTTTTTTTTTTAGTGCTCTAATCTAGGAGCACTTGAAAAATTGCAGGATCGCCATGTAACGTTTTCAGCTATAGGGGCGAAAGCTGGATCGCCATGTAATGAATTATAAGACGAGTTCTTAGTCTGTTTAAAAAACTGTTTTTATTTTCTATTTTTTCCCTGCTTATATAGCTAACATGTGAATAAATCTTAACCTAGATTCTGAGTCACTTTCTAAAGTTACTCAAATAACTTAAAATTATTATACTTGAGTTATCAGTACGATTGAGTGTATTGTGCATGACACATATGTTTGATATGTGCAATATGATGCGTTGCACTCGATCGTACTTTACAATAGTGTTAAGGTAGTGGTAAAATGAGTGGATACACTACATACTAACGTTTTTTAAGTGTAAATACTTTTTTAATGTAAAGAAATTTGCAAATTTGACAGCAAAAATGATTAGTTTTTAAGTAATAATAGCAAAATTTTCAGTTGATTTTACTATTTGTTTTTTGAGTGTAAACATTAAAAACTCCCATTATCGCAAAAAATATTTATAATTATTATTAAAATCCAAATATAACATTTTTTAATAAATAAAAAATTAAAAAACCTATATTTCACGCTAAATCTTAAAAAAAAATCAAAAGTTCAACTTTGACCTTGAATTTCTTAAGAAGTGCTCAATCAATTTTAATGAAATTAAAACTGAGCCAAGTTCAACCTGTCCTTTAAAAAAAAATTACTAAAATATTTTGATCGGTTCAAAAGTTACAGAATTTTGGCCAATGAAAAATGATGTTCCGCCACTGTGCGGCGGCTAAACAAAAAAACAAGTCGACTTTTTTTGGATCATTTTATTTATTTATTTAAGTCTACGGAATAAATCCTTACAGACTATTAACATAATAATTACAAAATTATAAATTAATATAAGTACAATATTTTTTTTTTTTTATTTTTTTTTAAATAGTAGAATTTAAAAACAAAATGATGTTGCGTTTAATAATATTAACATTTGAAGAAAAATCTAACAAATTATAAAGATTATTAAAATCATTACACATTCTTATAAACGGATCAGCATCAGCATACATTTGACGATAGAATGGAGTATATAATGGAGTATAATTACGTGTTGATCTTGGAGGAACGAAAAGTACAAAATTTTCTAACAGGAAATCGGAGCATATATCACCATTAATCAAATTTAATAAAAATGTAACGTTTAGCATTGTCCTTCTACTTTTCAGAGTGGGAAGCTAACGAGGTTTAGTCTGGTTGTATATGAAGGTAGATTATTAATGGTATTAGGGTAGGTGCTTCGTAAGCAGAACAGCAAAAAATTGTTTTTGCACTGATTCAATTTTTCCAATTTGAACAATGGATAATGGATCCCAAATCACAGATCCATATTCCAAATTGGTCTCACAAGCGATGTATATAATTGTTTTGTTACATTGGAATCTGTAAATTCCTTAGCCCATCGTTTTATAAAAGCTAAGGTGCCACGAGCTTTATTAATCGTCAATAAAATATGCCGTTTAAAATCCAATTTTGGGTCTAAGAGAATACCCAAATCTAGAATATTATCTACTAATTCCAACTGAAAACCACCCAAAGAGTAAACACCAAAAGATTCTGTCCTTCTAGAGAAGCGCATATGTTTACATTTTTTCAAATTTAGTTCCATAAAATTAGAGCAGCACCATTCGTAAAAACTATTTAAATCCTGCTGTAGATAAATCTGATCGGAATTTTTATTAAAGCCACGAAAAATTTTAACGTCATCAGCATACATAAGAACGTTTGAAAACTTTATTACCGATGGTAAATCGTTGATAAAAAGAGAAAATAAAATTGGTCCAAGATGGCTACCTTGAGGAACCCCAGATGTTACAATAATATTTTTCGACGTTGTGTTATTAAAATTAACCTTCTGATTTCTGTCTTTTAAGTATGACTTTATCCAGCTTAAACAATTTCCAGCGAAACCCATCATATCTAGTTTTTTGAGTAAAAGATTATGGTTAACTTTATCAAAAGCTTTACTGAAATCAGTGTAAATGACATCAGTGTTTTCGCCTTTAAGGAAACCACGATTTACCAAAGTTGTTAATTGTAATAGGTTAGTTGTTGTAGAGCACCCCTTACGAAAACCATGCTGAAGAGGAGATATTATAGAGGAAATTTGATGACACAGAGAATCAGTTAAACATTTTTCGAAAAGCTTTGGAATCGCGCTGAGTTTTGCTATTCCTCTATAATTAATAACATTTGACTTATTTCCAGATTTAAATAATGGAATTAAAAAAGAGTCCTTCCATAATTTTGGGAAATAACCATTTTTAATGGAGATATTAAACATTATGCTCAACGGATACGCCAAAGCATCTGCACAGTTGATTAAGATGCAAACTGGGAACACCATCAGGCCCACAAGTTGTTGAGTTTTTAAATTCTTTTAAATTTTTAACAATTTCATCAGTAGTTATATGAGGAAAAGTTATTAATTGATGTTCTGTAAACTGGAAATGGATAATCATTCAAAGTGTCATATTGGGCATTACAATAAGTTGAACCAAAGAAAACAGCAAACATGTCACTTATGACAATATCATCTCGGGATTCACGATCGAGATACTTCATGACAGTTGGAAATCCAGAAGATTTTCTCTTAGAATTTACAAATTTGTAAAACGATTTAGGATCTCTTCTTAAATTTATTTTCATATTTTCCAAGTAATTATCCTAAAGCTTTGTATTAAGCAAATTATATTCAGCACGCGTAACAGAATATTTGCTATAATCAGTTACTAAGCCAGTTTCTTTATATTTTTTAAATCGTTTATTCTTTAAATTTTTTAGTCTCGATAATTGTTTTGAGTTCCACGGTGGACCAGAATGATTAGCAGGAATATGTTTCGGGATACAATCGTTCATATAATTTAAAATAGTTTTGTAGAATACATCGATCATTGAATCAATAGATGTTGATTTGCCATTAGCGATAGATAATAATTAAGCCAATTTGTATTATAAAAATAATAATTTAAATCATTATAATTTGCCTTTTTTAAAACAAAATACTTTTGAATTATCATTACCAGAGTTTTGTTTAATGGCAAACGGTAAATTCAGACTTAACTCAATAGTGGGATGGTATGGATCTTCCGGTAAGGTTACAGGGTCAGTGCGATTTAATGAATAATCTGTTGGCTCATTGACATACATTAAATCTAGAAGCCTTCCTTGAACGTTGTGAACACCATTGATTTGAAATAGGCATAAGTCTGACAAATTATTAACAACAGCATAATTCCAATCCTTTGAAGTAGATGCCGAATAATAAAACGATTCATTTAAATATGTCCAGGAAATTGAAGGAAGATTAAAATCACCAAATACAAGGATAGAATCATCAGGATTAGCTTTTGACACGACAGATCTAATAGCTTCTATATGAATATCGTAAAGTGGTTGTTCGAAATCAGGAGGAATATAGGAACATGTTACAAACAATTGTTTTGCTTAATTTGATAAGAACGCCAATAAATTCAATATTTCGAGGTAAATCAAACTGAATTTCCTCAGATGCAAGTTGACAAGAGACAGCTATTAAAACTCCACCCCCAATTGTTTCAGTTTCTCTATCCAATCTATAAATATTATACTAATTACATAAAATCTCGGCATTAAAAATATTCTTTTTTAACCAGGTTTCAGAAAAAAACTATTATATGTTGAGTAAAATCAAAACTATTTTTAAATAAAGTTGATAATTTTGTATTTATGCCACGAACGTTTTGATAAATTACAGATAATTGATCATGAGGATGAATATTTAGTTTTTTGATGCATTTGAGACCGGTAAAGACAAACGACCAGAAGGTAATTGATTGTTTTTATTTTTAAATTCAAATTATCGTACAAGTGTATACTCAGGCCAAAAATTTGGATTAATAACGATACTAAAGAGGTCAGCAGGCACAGTTATTTTGAATGAAGATATTAATCTTGGCTTAGAAAAATTGAATTTACGTATTTGGAATACAGGCATTTTGATTAAGTTTGATTTTATGTAAAATCAATATCACCAGTAGTTGTTCGGAGACTAACCTGGAAACAAAAACTGATTTATTTGGCAATAAAGATCTTAGTGGATTATGACCTTGTGAAGAAGTATTTGAAGCATAAGAAGTAGAAGCAGAAACAGAAACAGGAGCTAATGCAGGAACCGGACGAGCAGAAATTGAAGAACCCGGAACAGAATTATCATGATGTGAAGAAATGGGAACAGAAAGAGCAGGAACCGAAGAAGCTAAAACTTGAGCATAGTTAGGAGCTACCACAGTTTGTTCATTATTATTCGATGTATCAGCTAAGTTATTTGAAGGAACTATTGCAGTATTATTAGTAGAATTAGGATATTTTAAAGATGATTGTATAGGGATAATAGGAGTATCGTTAACATTAGTAAAATCATCAGGTTTATCTTTATTTTTCTCGCAGATTTGCGTCTTTTGGAGAAGACTGCTGAGGGGATTTTAGAGCCTCAAGAGACTTAAAGTCTTTAAAAAGCTTTCCATAGGTAGCAATACGATCAACCAGATCAAGCGCTCCATCTTTAATTGATTGGTAATCAATTATGTACTTTGGACAAAGCGGTAAAAAGTTGCACCAAGCGGAACACAATCTGGACAAGTCCATTGTAAACAGTTATATTTATTAACAGACTCAGCAGCAGTAACAGGAATGCCACTACATTTAAAATGGCAAACTCCATGGCAAATATTGCAACACAGCATTCTCTCATACTCTGCTACGATAGTACAGCCTTTAATTACACAGGTCATTTAAGGGATTTTTAAAATGTTAACCGGGATTCAGGATATAAAAAATATCTGGCAGCACTATTAAGATCAAGTAAGTTGAAGCAATTAAGTTAGCAACTCTGTAGAATGTAATAAAAACGGTTTGTAAGGCTATGTACTGATTAATTTATAATGACAATCTGGTAAATCAACTGTTGATATGAACGGCAAATAAAAGCAAAGCATAAGGTAAACGAAGAAATGAATAAAAACAACTTATTTATTGTTGTTGTATGATTTTTGCCAAAAATAAAAATAACACCAAACAAATTAATTACAGCAATTATCGATGATATTTCACTTTGTACGTATGTAGAAAAGTACGATTTGTAGTTTGTAGTAGAATACTTAGCTGAAGAGGGTGATATATGTGAATAATTTTTCAATTTGAATCAGCTTATACAGGAGTAAATAAAATCACGACCAAACTTTAACAGGCAGCGGTTGATCTAAAAGAATCTCGGCGGTGACTAAAGGTCGGCTAAAGTCCATGACTTTGCTACACACAAAAATTCGTACAGGGAATACGATGAAAGCATACTTAGTAAAAAAATTTTATTACAATTCTGTGGATTTTATCAAGTTTTGTATAAGGGTCATTTCATGTGAAATCAATCAAAAATAGGTAAACATTTTCAGGACCCCGTTCGATTTTGATGAAACTTGGTACAATTGTTACACTAATTGAACAACTGACAAATGCAAATTTTTAGGTACCTACGTCGACTGGGGCCGAAAATATGGAAGGTAACAATTTCCCCCCAAATCTCCAAGTAGTTACGCTCTTTTACTCTAAAATTCAATATCTTGGGTTATGCAATAGCTAGAACGCTCAATTATTTTTTGTTTTAAAGCTATTAATATGCTTTACAAAACTGCTACAACAAAAAAAAAATCAAAAAAAATTAGGGGTGTGCCCCTTATATAAAGGTCGTGACAAAGAGTGTGGGGAAATGGGGGGAATGTATCTCCCGATTTTTTTAAAATTTGAGATTTTCAAAGAATAAGTCCCAAAGAACATATCCTGAAATTTTCAGCTTGGGACGGGGTCATTCCGTGCTATATCAGTCAAAAAAAAGTTTACTTGAAAAAAATATAAGGGTTCCTAACTAATTTAAAGGTCCTTGTAAAGGGGTAAAGGAAATTGAGGGAACGTATCCCTCAATTTTTTTAAAACTTGGGATTAGCCAAGAGTAAGTCTCAAAGAACATATTCCGAAATTTTTACCTCCGGACAGTATCATTCCATGTTAAATCAATTCAAAATAATTTTTTTGACCTCCTCCCGATTTTGATTAAATGCTCTAAAATATGTACTTAAAACTTAAAAATCAGCATGTATTTTTTTTAAATTTTATTAAAAATAAAAAAATAACATAAAACATAACAAAATACACAAAATTTCAAGGGGCTTTTATCAGTATAAAGTAGCATGTCAGAACATATTTAAGCTTCAAAATAGAATCTTCCGATTATAATTTCTCTCCAACAATTGAAACTTTAATACTCTCTTGAGATCCAGAAAAAGTATGTACATTCAAAATTGTGGTTGAAGTTGAAAGAGGAATAAAGGCATGAAACTTTCTGGTTCCAGGAATACTTCGGCACAGACTTAATCTTTCGCTCAATAACTCTTTTTGAATTTCATACTCAGCAGCAGTTAAAAAATTAAAATATATGTTGCGTATATTTTCCACGCACTAATCAAACAACTGGCGAGAAGTGATTATTAAATTTTGGTATGGGCGCTGTAAACTTGCACGAGCAGCCAATCTTTTTACAGTACCACCCACTCCATCACATGCTCCTTTACCATGCGAGGTTGCAAAGAAATGCCATTCCGCTGAGACACCATAAGCTTCAGTATGTTTGCATAAATTCATAGTTTTTTCTGTTTTTAAATTGAAAAAAAGTAATAAATTTTTCCAACCTTAGGAAATTTTGATTTCAAAAAAGTAATTATTCTTTGTGTATATAAATAAACTGCAATTGCGTCATGATCTAGGCAGTCAGATATGATCACAAAGCTTGTTGAAATGAGCTTTGCCTTCTATCTTGCAATAAATTACGAAGGGAAGAATTACTTGAGAATTATTCCAATCAAAACGTTGGGTTTCATCTTGTAAAACAAATTATAATTTTCAGCAAAATCACAAATAATGGCAAACTCACACTCTTTCAAATTTTCCTTTGTTTCCTTGAAAAATTACTTTGATTTTCTGAGATAAAAGAATGCGGAAAAAGATTTGTCAATTTTTCAGAAAACGTTCGAGAAACTCATCCGTTTCCATTTCCACGCACTTTAACTTCGCTCGGTCTCCATCACTTGTCCACTGACTAAATGAAATTTTCTCAATACATATTTATTTAAATATTGTCAATGACTCTCGGGACTCTTACGTCCCAGTATCATATTATATTGGCAATGCAAACAAAAGGTGGTGATGCCAGACCAGAGTCGGTAGAGTGCGGGGTTCACCAATAAAACAGCCACAAGCCACTGGAGCAAAAAAAAATAAAATAAATATAAATTAATAACGATCATAGCTATACCGGGGTAAGCCAACAAAAAAATAAACTCAATGTTCCCTGTGTCTAATTCGTATGTTCCTTTTTTTTCAGGTTTCTCTCGCATGGTTTTCTTTGGCCGGCAGCTATGATGGTATTTGCTGCCTGACCTGCCCACCCTCTTCCATGGCAATCTGTGGTCCAACTTATTAGAAAGCCCCTAACGTCCGCTACAGTCTTTCTAACTCACTTACCTTTTAATAAATTATTCCATGATTATATTAAAATCATAATTCTTCAAATAATAACGAATAATTTCATTCCTTTTTTTTCTTTAAAACGTTATAATATTGAAATCAGTTTATTATAATTCTGGTGAATTTCAAAATAACAACACAGTTATCATAGAACATATTTTTTTTTCCTTCTAAATGCAAAATATTTCTAGTTGACAGACAGGCTTTAATTATTAAAATCTCCTGTTTAAACCGGTATTCTTCAAATAAATTAAGCTTCAATTTTCAGCGGGGAAGATTTTTAATTCAGCCGGGATGTTTACGTTAACGTTGTATGTTTTTTTTCTGACATAATTTTCATTTTTTTTTTTCACTCATGTAAATTTGTCTACTGCAGCCAAGCATAATGTTCGCACGAACTGGTGGGAGGTTTTGCGTTTTCACTGGTAGCTATTCAAGGTTTTGTCTGTCCGTCTATGGTCCGAAGGTAAGTACACCAGTAACGTTATATATTTTTTTTTTATTTAACAATTTAATTAAAATATTTCACTGTATTAAAATTTCCTTTTTAACTCCTAGGCTAGGGGAAACCTCGGTTTTCTTATAACTGGGGGCAATTCATCCCTTAACTATTACACAGCAACCTATAGGCCTGAGCTCAACCCTACGATCCTGGTTTTTTTTTCCTCTTAAACAAATTAACCGCACTGCTAAACCCTACCTAGAAATTTAATTTTAATTCTTTTTTTTAAAAAAATTTTAATGCCAATTTTCTCCTTTTTTTTTATATTTTAATATAAATTTTTATTTTCTTTCTTTTTTTTTTTTTTTTAGATTCCGTCCGGTCCGTCTTTAGTCGTCCGGGTAAAACTTTCCTAAGTGTCCTTAAACCTTAAATTACTACCTTAGCACCCCAGGCTTGGCGGTGCTATTGCTGCTCCTCCAGCGTTGGGTCCAGACAGAGGTGGTGGATTCTGCTTTCCTTTTTTTTTATATTTAATATTTTTAGTTGGTTTTTTTTATTTTCTTTTTTTTTTCTTTAAAATAAATAAAACAATATTTTTAAATAAAATTGGCACTCATCAAAATGGCACTTGTTGCGGGTGTTGTTGTTGTTTTTTTTTTTTTTTTTTTTAAATCTGCTGACACCACTTGTCTGACCTAGATCAACTTCAAAAAAGGAAAGAATTTCTTCTTCTTTCACTTTCATTTCCGGCCCCCTCAGACTGCCTGTCAAACCCCATTCTAGCAGTTTTAAGGTTGCATTCTAATGCAATCCTTTCACTACCTTCTTTTAACACAGTTGCATTAGAATGCAACCTTAACCCCCTCAGAACCGAACATGACAAACCAACCATCCTGCCTTACAACCCTGTGAAAAGGATGGGAGGGAAACGTGATCGTAAAATTTGCGAACCTGGGGTCATACCTGTCCCTACTCGGCTTAACAGTGTTAAGGAAGACTAAGTTATACCATCTGGCAGCATTAAAGGGTTGGCAACACTTTTCCAATGTTGTTTATTTAAGCCCGGAAAATATTAATATTCCCCAATATGGCAACCCCTTTTTCAAAAGACATGCGCACTATCAGCCAAACGCAAAAAAAACAGGAAGAAAAAAAAAATCAAGTAAAACAAAATGTGCCATTTAAAAAAAAAAAATAAAGTGTGGAGAACGAAGTGTTTTATAAATTTACGTACGTGCCACTGTAACAACACATAACGTGCCAAAACGGGTACAACCACCACGCTAAACGTTCTACGTGTTGGACAGCCTTCAAGGAATCAAAAAAAACTTAAAACTTGGGATTAGCCAAGAGTAAGTCTCAAAGAACATATTCCGAAATTTTTACCTCCGGACAGTATCATTCCATGTTAAATCAATTCAAAATAATTTTTTTGACCTCCTCCGATTTTGATTAAATGCTCTAAAAATATGTACTTAAAACTTAAAAAATCAGCATGTATTTTTTTTAAATTTTATTAAAAATAAAAAAAATAACATAAAACATAACAAAATACACAAAATTTCAAGGGGCTTTTATCAGTATAAAGTAGCATGTCAGAACATATTTAAGCTTCAAAATAGAATCTTCCGATTATAATTTCTCTCCAACATTGAAACTTTAATACTCTCTTGAGATCCAGAAAAAGTATGTACATTCAAAATTGTGGTTGAAGTTGAAAGAGGAATAAAGGCATGAAACTTTCTGGTTCCAGGAATACTTCGGCACAGACTTAATCTTTCGCTCAATAACTCTTTTTGAATTTCATACTCAGCAGCAGTTAAAAAATTAAAAATATATGTTGCGTATATTTTCCACGCACTAATCAAACAACTGGCGAGAAGTGATTATTAAATTTTGGTATGGGCGCTGTAAACTTGCACGAGCAGCCAATCTTTTTACAGTACCACCCACTCCATCACATGCTCCTTTACCATGCGAGGTTGCAAAGAAATGCCATTCCGCTGAGACACCATAAGCTTCAGTATGTTTGCATAAATTCATAGTTTTTTCTGTTTTTAAATTGAAAAAAAGTAATAAATTTTTCCAACCTTAGGAAATTTTGATTTCAAAAAAGTAATTATTCTTTGTGTATATAAATAAACTGCAATTGCGTCATGATCTAGGCAGTCAGATATGATCACAAAGCTTGTTGAAATGAGCTTTGCCTTCTATCTTGCAATAAATTACGAAGGGAAGAATTACTTGAGAATTATTCCAATCAAAACGTTGGGTTCATCTTGTAAAACAAATTTATAATTTTCAGCAAAATCACAAATAATGGCAAACTCACACTCTTTCAAATTTTCCTTTGTTTCCTTGAAAAATTACTTTGATTTTCTGAGATAAAAGAATGCGGAAAAGATTTGTCAATTTTTCAGAAAACGTTTCGAGAAACTCATCCGTTTCCATTCCACGCACTTTAACTTCGCTCGGTCTCCATCACTTGTCCACTGACTAAATGAAATTTTCTCAATACATATTTATTTAAATATTGTCAATGACTCTCGGGACTCTTACGTCCCAGTATCATATTATATTGGCAATGCAAACAAAAGGTGGTGATGCCAGACCAGAGTCGGTAGAGTGCGGGGTTCACCAATAAAACAGCCACAAGCCACTGGAGCAAAAAAAAATAAAATAAATATAAATTAATAACGATCAATAGCTATACCGGGGTAAGCCAACAAAAAAATAAACTCAATGTTCCCTGTGTCTAATTCGTATGTTCCTTTTTTTTCAGGTTTCTCTCGCATGGTTTTCTTTGGCCGGCAGCTATGATGGTATTTGCTGCCTGACCTGCCCACCCTCTTCCATGGCAATCTGTGGTCCAACTTATTAGAAAGCCCCTAACGTCCGCTACAGTCTTTCTAACTCACTTACCTTTTAATAAATTATTCCATGATTATATTAAAATCATAATTCTTCAAATAATAACGAATAATTTCATTCCTTTTTTTTCTTTAAACGTTATAATATTGAAATCAGTTATTATAATTCTGGTGAATTTCAAATAACAACACAGTTATCATAGAACATATTTTTTTTCTTCTAAATGCAAAATATTTCTAGTTTGACAGACAGGCTTTAATTATTAAAATCTCCTGTTTAACCGGTATTCTTCAAATAATTAAGCTTCAATTTTCAGCGGGGAAGATTTTTAATTCAGCCGGGATGTTTACGTTAACGTTGTATGTTTTTTTTCTGACATAATTTTCATTTTTTTTTTTCACTCATGTAAATTTGTCTACTGCAGCCAAGCATAATGTTCGCACGAACTGGTGGGAGGTTTTGCGTTTTCACTGGTAGCTATTCAAGGTTTTGTCTGTCCGTCTATGGTCCGAAGGTAAGTACACCAGTAACGTTATATATTTTTTTTTTATTTAACAATTTAATTAAAATATTTCACTGTATTAAATTTTCCTTTTTAACTCCTAGGCTAGGGGAAACCTCGTTTTCTTATAACTGGGGCAATTCATCCCTTAACTATTACACAGCAACCTATAGGCCTGAGCTCAACCCTACGATCCTGGTTTTTTTTTTCCTCTTAAACAAATTAACCGCACTGCTAAACCCTACCTAGAAATTTAATTTTAATTCTTTTTTTTAAAAAAAATTTTAATGCCAATTTTCTCCTTTTTTTTTTATATTTTAATATAAATTTTATTTTCTTCTTTTTTTTTTTTTTTAGATTCCGTCCGGTCCGTCTTTAGTCGTCCGGGTAAAACTTTCCTAAGTGTCCTTAAACCTTAAATTACTACCTTAGCACCCCAGGCTTGGCGGTGCTATTGCTGCTCCTCCAGCGTTGGGTCCAGACAGAGGTGGTGGATTCTGCTTTCCTCTTTTTTTATATTTAATATTTTAGTTGGTTTTTTTATTTTCTTTTATTTTTCTTTAAAATAAATAAAACATATTTTTAAATAAAATTGGCACTCATCAAAATGGCACTTGTTGCGGGTGTTGTTGTTGTTTTTTTTTTTTTTTTTTAAATCTGCTGACACCACTTGTCTGACCTAGATCAACTTCAAAAAAGGAAAGAATTTCTTCTTCTTTCACTTTCATTTCCGGCCCCCTCAGGACTGCCTGTCAACACCCATTCTAGCAGTTTTAAGGTTGCATTCTAATGCAATCCTTTCACTACCTTCTTTTAACACAGTTGCATTAGAATGCAACCTTAACCCCCTCAGAACCGAACATGACAAACCCAACCATCCTGCCTTACAACCCTGTGAAAGGATGGGAGGGAAACGTGATCGTAAAATTTGCGAACCTGGGGTCATACCTGTCCCTACTCGGCTTAACAGTGTTAAGGAAGACTAAGTTATACCATCTGGCAGCATTAAAGGGTTGGCAACACTTTTCCAATGTTGTTTATTTAAGCCCGGAAATATTAATATTCCCCAATATGGCAACCCCTTTTTCAAAAGACATGCGCACTATCAGCCAAACGCAAAAAAAAAACAGAAGAAAAAAAAAATCAAGTAAACAAAATGTGCCATTTAAAAAAAAAAAATAAAGTGTGGAGAACGAAGTGTTTTATAAATTTACGTACGTGCCACTGTAACAACACATAACGTGCCAAAACGGGTACAACCACCACGCTAAACGTTCTACGTGTTGGACAGCCTTCAAGGAATCAAAAAAAAAAAAAATATTCATCCATAAACCAAAAAATTTTTTATTAAGCCTAGTGTAAACCATATTGTTGTCTCTTTTTCAGATCACGCACTAAAACTCGAAGGTGATATTCGAACTGCCTTCTATCCTATTGGCGTAACTTCGAAACAACCGTTCGTTTTCTACTAGACCACCGAAAAATTAACATGTCTCCATAATCAAAATAAATTCCGGGAAACTTGTGGACCCTTTTCATCATTAAATCAAATAACCAGGTAAGGTTTCACTTCCAGTAGTAATAGCTCATCCCTAACGTACTTTTTTTTTGATTTCCCCTTTTATTTCAGAAGCTTGCTCATTTTATCCTTCTACTGGTGCGACCATGTGACCCTACCCAGCCGCGAAGCTTTTCTTTTCCTGCCAGCAAATCATGCTGGGGGAGCTGCCGCTAAAAAAAACACAAAGGTAAGTAGTTCTCGTACCTGAATTTATTCGTTCCACCCCTCTACCTAAACAATTCCCGCTGAAGAATTTATTTGCACCAATAAATATTTAAAACCAAAAATACCTAAGTATTGCAAATAAATACATAAAGACAAACTCTTGCCAATACAATTTTTGATGGGTTATGTAAAAAAACCACCAAATAAAAATTAAATAGAATTTTGTTTTAGCAATATTGACAATTTTAAATCTATTCTAAAAAAATATCTTGGAAAATTTAACAATTTCTATTTCAAACAAATTTTCGATAGTAGCATTTGGATATTCATTTTTGAAAATAATTGGAATTGTCATCGAAAGTATGAAACTTCAAAGCTATTTAGTTTATAAAAATTGTAAAAAAAAATTTCGTAGCGATTTTGTAGGGGAAAAAAAATTCGATAATGTAGGGAGAAAGGGATTTTTATTGCTTAGTGTAGGTATTTTTTAAAAAGCCCCACTGGCAACACTGATGTACCGCATTATGTTCATAATTTCAATGAACTATCTCACTAAATCGATACAGTTACTTTGGCATTTACGGTCCCATTTATTAACGAAAACTTTCATTGGCTGTTAATCCAAAGCCTCGGTGAGAAAATAAACTCGATTTTGGATTATTCCAACTGATTTTTGCTCAATTGCGACAAAACAATTTAATAATTTCTTAGTTAGTAGTCCGTTTGCAAGGAAATTTGAGCCGGCATAAGTGGCCTAATATCGAGCTTAATCCTCTAAACGGCCTAAGCTTTCCTGGACTGCAATTTATATCACTTGTTCGGCACGAGAAATAAAGAATATTTTGTTCTAGCGAAACTTTTTTTTGTCGCCTATTTTAGGCGATATGGGTCAAAATAGGTTTAGAGGCTATCTCATAAACTAAGCTATTAAATTTAAAAATTTAAGGCATAAATTATTCTTCTCCCCAAAGATATAAAAACAGTCCAAAAATTAGCCCTTTTGTGCTTTTAGATAAAAAGATATGGTGATTTTCGTTTTTCGAAAAACGCAAATTGAGCGAAAACGCACCTTAACTTTAATATATAATGACGAAACTTTAAAGATTTGATAGTGTTACCAAATATAATATTTCTGCCAAATTTCATAAAAATCCGTCTACTCGTTTTCAAGTTAAGATGATGTCCTTTATAGGTATCCTTTTACAATCCTGTACGTCCTTGGACCAACTTAGAGCATTTTCCAAAAGTTTACGCTTCAATCTTACTTTGTGTGGAATATGAATGGTTTTATGTTAACAGAAATGTGTTTTAAGGACTTTTCAAAATTGGTGGTTATTTCAAAATATTATTTTTTTTAAATTACCGAAAACTTTAACTATAACGCTTTCTCGCTTCCAAACCGTGACATGTACACAAAACATTACTTCGCAAAATATGTGGCTAACTTGTTATCTATCGATATAGCTTACATTTTTATATTAAAACACTTTGTTGACGAACTTATGGCCAATTGAAAATACCCCCGTCTAGAGACGGGCTTGCGGTTAGAGGGTTAAGTTTTGATTTTAAACCTTTCACACCTCCCGGTGTGCATGATAAATGCTCGTGATCACAGTAATTTCAAATAATTTATTTTTTTTGCCAAACAGTGATTAAATATAATTGATTTTTATTATTCGGTATAGACGGCATCAGCGAAACCGAAACATTTATTATGGTATTTGTGATAAATATTTCCTATAACCGCATCTTATTCAAAACTATTTCTTAAATACAATGACACATATTGCAAACAGATTTCTTCCAAAAAAAACTTGTTCCTGTAGACTGCCAATCAACATTATCTCGAAAATGTTTGGTTAAAAGCTGGAATATTTCGAAAAACTACGACACCCTTTCTAGATCACATTAATAATTACCTTATTTATTTATTTACTTATTTATTTATTTATTTATTTATCTGCCTATTTATTTATTTGTTTAAATAAATAAATAAACAAATGATAATGATTAAAACGTGTTTGAATTATTTTCTTCATAATAACGAATTTTTACATACATTTGTTATAACTCAGAAAACTTACATTTTCTTCTTTTAAATTGAATGCAAATTTCCATACAATTCTTTTTTCATAGATTGAATTTTATTATCTAGAAGAAATTTTATTAACATTAAGAAATTTTTCCTAAACTTTTTTTTTGTAAAGTTTCATAGTTTCATAAACAAAATCATTCGATGTCATAAATTATCTTTTCATAAATTTCCTGCGAAGACTATTAAATTATGAATTATTATGTGCAACTGAGAAAAATTTCAGTGAAATGTTTAATAACGAAAAAATCTAAATATTAGTTTGAAACTTGCGCTATCATTAAAAAAATTTAACGAAAAAAAAAAATGCTATTTTGTTGTTCATTTTTTTTTTGCAATTCCTATGCAAATATTTTGTTTTTTTCGAAACCGAAGTTTTTTTTTGTATACTTTTAATGAATTTTAATGAGTTTAACACATATTTTGCTTTGGTGTTATATTGCATTGTATTAGAGAAACTTTTAAAACAAATTCGAGAAATTATTTTATATAAATCTTATAAAATTTTATAATTTTAATTAATCTTTAAAATAAAGCTGATCTCATAAGGCAAATCGAATTACCAACGCCGCTTTGAATCGCCTGGTTAAAAACACGATTTAAAAGGCAACACAAATATAAAGACCTCCCTCCTCGGGCTTATTACCGGTCGAAATTTCAAACTTTGCTTGCTTATAGTTCCATTAGAAAGCGTTTTTGGCAAACAAAAAAAATATAAATATATATATATATATTTCCGTATTTTTAAGCACGTATCTATATGATAGCATTTTGTTTCGCCCGACTAATTTTAACCTTTTCTTTTCAGAATTCCTTGAAACTCGGACCCTATAGCACACAACCTATGGAAACAGGATACCGAAAGTTGGTGGCCGGAGACCCCTCCCATTGAAAACAAGCGATCAGCAACACTTTAGCCTTGGTTTCTGCCTGCTGTAATTCGAATTCAGTGTTTCATCCATGCGTCAGCAGACTAACGGGGTCTACGTAGCCTAATGTCATAGTTACCCTGGGACGGTCCCCGCTGCTTTTATGACGTTCATGGCAGCTACAACATGTGGCTAACTGAAACGGTAGCTCCTGGCAGACCAAAACAAAGGACAGCTCACTGATAAACAATTGCCAGTGTTCTCATTGATGTTTGTTTGCTGACCTCTTGTCGCCAATGAGGAAAGGACTCCGAACACCTTTCTGTTCGCCATTCCTGTTACCACCACGTAGGAAAAAGGTAAGTTGACCATTGACTTATAAAGAAAAAACAAAATAAATTAAAATTTGTATCCAATTTTTTTTTTTAAATTTCAAATTAGTATATAACTATTCATTTCTAACTTATTTACCTATATTTTATATATATAAAAAAAATTCAATAAACATTTTCCTTTTAGCAAAATAATTCTATAAATTGATCCAATTCATTGACCGATAACTAACTACCAAGTAAATAACAAAAAAAATAAATAAAAAGAAAAATACTAACAATTCAAAACTTGCCGTAGGAAGCGACTACAGGTAGTATAGGATTAAGTCAGGAAAATAACCTACGCATTAAAAAAACAAACAGAAAAAACTTGAGTTAGGATATCAACACGACCCACATTTGAGGAAAGTAGGTTGGTATAAAAATCATCCGGAACTTATTGTTTAAGGTCTTTTGCGTGGTAAACCCCGATTATTTTCCTGCAGGTCTTCTATCTCGTACATACAATTTCCGACCGGACGAACTACTCTACATTTTATAAATTTCTTTCCCATTTTAGCGTTGTATAGCTTGCTGGAGTCACTGAGGTTAAAATTTCGGCGATAAACCTCTTGACCTACCCGGTACTTAACTTCACGTGCGCGTTTATTGTACTCTTTTGCGCGGAGAGCATAGCTTTTGCCTAAGTTTTCCCGAATTTTCTCACGATACAATATCGTTTCGAATCGCTTTCGTAAGAGGTTTACCTCAGTGTCCTCTAGCAATTCTAATTTACGTGCGAGTTATATACGCTACCGTGCAAAATCATGTTCATCCCAAACCAAAGCAAAGTAGGGGGTCATACCAGTCGATGAATGCACCGAAGACCGCAGAGCACACTCTATCTCTGAGAGATGCTTGTCCCAATCACGCTGGTCTTCTTTAGGTATGACCTAATAGCTGCTAAAATCGACTGATTGACTCTCTCCGACGCGTTTGCCTGAGGTGAGTATATTGCAGTCCTCATGTGGTGCACGCCAAACGATTTTGCCATTTCGTCAAACTCCTTGCTCACAAACTGACTTCCATTATCGGACATTATTATTTCTGGCACACCAAATTATAGAAAAACTTCTGAAACCAGGAAGCGAATTACGTTTTATTATAGCTTTTGCCATTGCTTTCAGCAAAACAAATTTAGAAAAGTGATCCAACACTATGAATATATAACAATTCCCCGACTTTGAACGGACATATGGACCTAAAAAGTCTATATACAATTTTTGGAATGGTCGGACAATACGAAATGCTTCCTGCCCCCATTGGTGGGCCTTAAAATTTTGTTAGTTGGCTTACTTTCTTTGCAGATCTCACAGTTTCGGACAAACTCTCTAACCTGGACAGTCATATGTGGCCAGAAGAAATACTCTCTTAAACGCTTGAGCGTCTTATGAAAACCACCGTGGCTTGCGGTTGGTGGTTGATGAGCTTTGGCAATAAGTTCCTTCGTCAACGTGGCCGGAACCCATAATTTCCACGCGAAATCTTCCGTGATTTCGTCTCCATTAAAATGGCAGGTACGTTTGTAAACAAAATTATCCTCAACTTTAAGATCTGGTAATTGATTTTCATTATCTTTATATTAGCGATTAACTCACGATAAACTTCGGACTTAAATTCCGGAGACTGGAGATCGATAAAAATCGTTTATGACCGCGACGATTTCTTCCATATCGTACCGCGATAGAGTGTCTGGCACTACGTTTTTGCTCCCTTGGCGATGTTCAATATCAAACGAATAGGATTGAAGAAGTAAACTCCACCGAGCTAAACGACCGCTGAGCTCTTTGTTTGACATGAGCCATTTCAAACTCGAGTGATCTGTGATCACCGTAAATGGCATGAGCTCCACATATGGCCTAAACTTCTTGATGGCCATTACGACTGCCAGACACTCGCGCTCCGTCACCGAATAGTTTCGCTGTGCCGTTGTCAATTTATGCGAAATGAAGGCAATTGGGTGTTCTCCTTCAACCTCGTCCTTTTGGAAACAACCGCCCCGGATGCCAACATCTGACGCGTCGCATTGGACGTAAAACGGTTTCGCAAAATCCGGATGACGTAACACGGGACTACAGGTAAAGTGCCTTTTTCAATTTATCAAACGCTTCTTTCGCCTCTTCAGTAAAAACAAATGTTTTACCTTTTTTCAGGGTGTCAATATAGGAGTAGCATTGTCGCGTAATCTTTTATAAACCGACGATACCAGCCGGTAGTCCCCATAAAACCGCGTACTTGTCTGGGCGTTTTCGGATAAAAAAACTCCAATATCGAGGATATTTTTTCTGGATCCGGCTTTAATTTGCCTTCTCCTACTATATATCCAAGATACCGGAGCTCCTTGAAGCAAAACTTTGACTTGTCGACATTTATCGTTAACCCGGCATTAGAAAGCAGTTCGGCCACCCGCTGAAGTATATGTATGTGCGTGTGGAAATCAGGTGTAACTATGAGCAGATCATCCAGGTAAACAAACACTCGATCCCGCAGCTCGGAGGGAATCACTTTGTCCATTAAACGGCACAACCTTTGGGCTGCATTACACAGACCAAAAGGCATAACCGTTGAAATGATAAAGTGGCCGCCCTGGCACCGTAAAAGCAGTTTTTTCCCGGCTCTTTATATCTAATGGGATCTGCCAGAATGCATCTTTTAGGTCCACACTAGATATAAAGTGCGTGTCCCCCAATCGGCTGAGCAAACCCTCAATATGCGGCAGAGGATAGGCATCCTGACTGTGAGTGAATTGAGCTTTCGTGCGTCTAAACAAAGCCTGTTTTTTGTTCCTTTACGCACTAACGTCACTGGATTATTCCAGGGGCTTTGACTAGGCTCAATCACACCATATCAAGCATCCTATCTAATTCCGCATACATGAGTTTTTGAACTGCCGGCGAAACCGGATAATGCCGCTGTTTTACGGGCTCTGCGTCGCGCGTATCGATTGTGTGTGTCTCCAAAAACGTCTTCCCAAGTCCCATTTCTTTCCACAAAGAAGGATACTCAGCTATGGCTGCCTCTAATTGTATTCTTTCTTGTTCACAAAGGCGATGCATTGAAGTATTCGATGGATTTCGCCCATCTCCTCACTCCAAAGCATATCATTTGTGGTCAAGCTATCCACGTTAACGATAAGTCGGAATAATTTCATGAAATCCACGCCCAGAAACAATTTCCTCTTCAGGGTTGGAACCATATAAAATGTGATCTCATGTTCCATGCGGTAAATTTAATTTTTGCTTTAAACCGACCCTGAATTTTATGAGGCCTACCGTCTGCCGTACTGACCGTCGAATAAAACCGGTAAACCGTCACTCCGGCTTTACTGACTACGTCCTCACACCCCTCTCCGAGAACCGACACGGTAGCACCGCTATCAAGAAGACCCTCAATCTCTACCCCGTTGATAGAGATACGGTATATAATCGGGTATCATCGCCCTCGTACAAGACAATATTCGCGATCTCACGCCTAAGTTCTTTCCTATTTTTGTACCTTTCCCTAGCCTTCTCAATGCGTGTCTTACCAAAATCCTCTCTCTAGCCTCTTCATATTCTCTTACTCTAATATGCAAAGGTTTAATTTCCCTAACTTTAGACTTCCCTGCCTTTTCGCTTATCCTAACTTTACTATTTAAAAGAATCTTACTACTTTCTCCTCTTTTTCATCCTCCAGCAACTTACTAAACCCACCTGATACTTCCTGGTTTTCTGGTTTTCGGACGCGCCTCCCCAGCTCTCAGCGTGCCCGATTTCTTGTTTTCCGCACACCGCTGACATTCTGGGCTTGTAGTATTTTCCAAGCCGCAACGGAACAAAACAACCGACGACTTGGAGCAGGACACTCCATAAAGCTGTGACCTTTTTGTTTGCAGTTCCAGCAAATATATTTTGAAGTATTTGCTCATTAATTGCTTCAATTTCTAATTCCGGTTGTGAAGTTTTCATCATACGTCAGCTCGTTTACTCTAGGCGCATATTGCCGCTGACCGTAAGCTTGGCGTTGATTTTGCAGCAATGTTTCTGCCTTTCTGCACTCGATTCGAAAATGACTTAAGCCAAACATCCGAATCGGGAACACCAATTGAGCCATGGCTGGACGGAGATTTGGTTTCATCATTTCAACGAGATCATTTTCGCTGATTTTATTGGTCTGTTTGATGATACAGTTTCAGCACCCGCATTGGCAAAACTCTTCAAAGGACTCGTGAGGTAGCTGGCGTCTGTCCATAATTTGTCGGGTGACTTCAAAATCGCTCTCAAATCGCCTAAAACGCTGAATAATCATGCCACGCAGATCAACCCACCTTGAGATTTGCTCGTGCTGCCGTTGCGACCAGTACCAACTCAGTGCCTCGCCTTCGAGTAAATTGTGAAAACTTGCCAACAACTCACTTTCAGGCAGTCATAGTCTCTTTTCATCGTTTCAACCCGAACACAAAAATCAGCCGCTGGCATTGACTTACCACTACCATCAAACCGAATGTTCCACTTTTCGACCCGTGGCCTGTGGTTATAATTGTGCTTGTAGCCGTGGATGAAATCTTCTTGGAGCTGGCGACGGTAACCTTGACTGTCCCCCTGTGTGGCTGGTAACGCTCATCTGCGCCATATGTTTGCTGATGAGGCTTTGATGTTCTACGAACCCAAGGTTCCCGATAATTCTGAGCCGTAACCCTTGGGACCGGTGTAAGTGGTGCTGCCTGTGGCGGTGCCGCTAGAGTTGCTGGTTGGAAATCTGATGAATGCTGTTGCTGTCTTCTGCCGTCATCGCCGTCAGCGGGTGCTGGCGGTTGTTCGCTTCTGAAGCCCCATAGAGCGACCCGTAGACTGTCACGACTAATTTTGGGGTACTAAAATGCGCAAACGTTCCTCAAAAGTGCGCATAATCTCTACTTGTTGTAATCCCAAGGATGCGCCGACTAATTCTTGGCGTTGCATTATTGGCGGAAAACCCTGTGAAGCAGTAGCTGGCGCAGGTGGTCTAGCAATATGTGGGTACGTCTATGCTCTAGGCGTATTCTTGGGCGTCAAACTGCTATGGTGGTGACTCAATGGTACTTGGCAATCCAACCGATACATTCATCTCGCCTTGGTTGCCTGCCTCATTCCTAAAACCCTCACCATAATGCGGATTCATTGTGCTGAATTTGGACTAAACGGGTTAGTGTTGGCTAGCGTATTACCCGGAAGTCCACCAGCTGCTGTTACCAGTGGATTGTTTGGTCCTGTTATAGAAGGCTCCTCGGAGGATAAAGAAGTGTCGTTAACCATTCTTTGACTTCTGGTTTTCACCATAACCTAACCCTAATATACTTTTTCTCTAATTCTACTACTAATCTAGCGCAATTAACAAAATTCCTAAAATTACAATACTTCCAAATTTAAATTCAAAAAGAAGAAAAAAAAATTAATATATAACCTTTTATCGAATTCAAGTTGGAAATTTAAAATATACTAACTTAAACCTTTAAAAGTA
>CM037851.1:130697225-130774320 GCA_021234595.1 Delia radicum
AAAGAGTGGGGGGAAATGGGGGGAATGTATCTCCCGATTTTTTTAAAATTTGAGATTTTCAAAGAATAAGTCCCAAAGAACATATCCTGAAATTTTCAGCTTGGGACGGGGTCATTCCGTGCTATATCAGTCAAAAAAAGTTTACTTGAAAAAAATATAAGGGTCCTAACTAATTTAAAGGTCCTTGTAAAGGGGTAAAGGAAATTGAGGGAACGTATCCCTCAATTTTTTTAAAACTTGGGATTAGCCAAGAGTAAGTCTCAAAGAACATATTCCGAAATTTACCTCCGGACAGTATCATTCCATGTTAAATCAATTCAAAATAATTTTTTGACCTCCTCCGATTTTGATTAAATGCTCTAAAAATATTGTACTTAAACTTAAAAAATCAGCATGTATTTTTTAAATTTTATTAAAAATAAAAAAAATAACATAAAACATAACAAAATACACAAAATTTCAAGGGGCTTTTATCAGTATAAAGTAGCATGTCAGAACATATTTAAGCTTCAAAATAGAATCTTCCGATTATAATTTCTCTCCAACAATTGAAACTTTAATACTCTCTTGAGATCCAGAAAAAAGTATGTACATTCAAAATTGTGGTTGAAGTTGAAAGAGGAATAAAGGCGATAACTTTCTGGTTCCAGGAATACTTCGGCACAGACTAATCTTTCGCTCAATAACTCTTTTGAATTTCATACTCAGCAGCAGTTAAAAAATTAAAATATATGTTGCGTATATTTTCCACGCACAATCAAACAACTGGCGAGAAGTGATTATTAAATTTTGGTATGGGCGCTGTAAACTTGCACGAGCAGCCAATCTTTTTACAGTACCACCCACTCCATCACATGCTCCTTACCATGCGAGGTTGCAAAGAAATGCCATTCCGCTGAGACACCATAAGCTTCAGTATGTTGCATAAATTCATAGTTTTTTCTGTTTTTAAATTGAAAAAAAGTAATAAATTTTCCAACCTTAGGAAATTTTGATTTCAAAAAAGTAATTATTCTTTGTGTATATAAATAAACTGCAATTGCGTCATGATCTAGGCAGTCAGATATGATCACAAAGCTTGTTGAAATGAGCTTTGCCTTCTATCTTGCAATAAATTACGAAGGGAAGAATTACTTGAGAATTATTCCAATCAAAACGTTGGGTTTCATCTTGTAAAACAAATTTATAATTTTCAGCAAAATCACAAATAATGGCAAACTCACACTCTTTCAAATTTTCCTTTGTTTCCTTGAAAAAATTACTTTGATTTTCTGAGATAAAAGAATGCGGAAGAAGATTTGTCAATTTTCAGAAAACGTTTCGAGAAACTCATCCGTTTCCATTTCCACGCACTTTAACTTCGCTCGGTCTCCATCACTTGTCCACTGACTAAATGAAATTTTCTCAATACATATTTATTTAAATATTGTCAATGACTCTCGGGACTCTTACGTCCCAGTATCATATTATATTGGCAATGCAAACAAAAGGTGGTGATGCCAGACCAGAGTCGGTAGAGTGCGGGGTTCACCAATAAAACAGCCACAAGCCACTGGAGCAAAAAAAAATAAAATAAATATAAATTAATAACGATCAATAGCTATACCGGGGTAAGCCAACAAAAAAATAAACTCAATGTTCCCTGTGTTAATTCGTATGGTTCCTTTTTTTTCAGGTTTCTCTCGCATGGTTTTCTTTGGCCGGCAGCTATGATGGTATTTGCTGCCTGACTGCCCACCCTCTTCCATGGCAATCTGTGGTCCAACTTATTTAGAAAGCCCCTAACGTCCGCTACAGTCTTTCTAACTCACTTACCTTTTAATAAATTATTCCATGATTATATTAAAATCATTAATTCTTCAAATAATAACGAATAATTTCATTCCTTTTTTTTCTTTAAACGTTATTAATATTGAAATCAGTTTTATTATAATTCTGGTGAATTTCAAAATAACAAACACAGTTATCATAGAACATATTTTTTTTCCTTCTAAATGCAAAATATTTCTAGTTTGACAGACAGGCTTTAATTATTAAAATCTCCTGTTTAACCGGTATTCTTCAAATTAAATTAAGCTTCAATTTTCAGCGGGGAAGATTTTAATTCAGCCGGGATGTTTACGTTAACGTTGTATGTTTTTTTTTTCTTGACATAATTTTCATTTTTTTTTTTCACTCATGTAAATTTGTCTACTGCAGCCAAGCATTAATGTTCGCACGAACTGGTGGGAGGTTTTGCGTTTTCACTGGTAGCTATTCAAGGTTTTGTCTGTCCGTCTATGGTCCGAAGGTAAGTACACCAGAGTAACGTTATATATTTTTTTTTTTATTTAACAATTTAATTAAAATATTTCACTGTATTAAAATTTTCCTTTTTTAACTCCTAGGCTAGGGGAAACCTCGGTTTTCTTATAACTGGGGCAATTCATCCCTTAACTATTACACAGCAACCTATAGGCCTGAGCTCAACCCTACGGATCCTGGTTTTTTTTTTTCCTCTTAAACAAATTAACCGCACTGCTAAACCCTACCTAGAAATTTAATTTTAATTCTTTTTTTTTAAAAAAATTTTTAATGCCAATTTTCTCCTTTTTTTTATATTTTATATAAATTTTTATTTTCTTTCTTTTTTTTTTTTTTTTAGATTCCGTCCGGTCCGTCCTTTAGTCGTCCGGGTTAAAAACTTTCCTAAGTGTCCTTAAACCTTAAATTATACCTTAGCACCCCAGGCTTGGCTGTGCTATTGCTGCTCCTCCAGCGTGGGTACAGACAGAGGTGGTGGATTCTGCTTTCCTTTTTTTTTTATATTAATATTTTTTAGTTGGTTTTTTTATTTTCTTTTTTTTTTCTTTAAATAAATAAACAATATTTTTAAATAAAATTGGCACTCATCAAAATGGCACTTGTTGCGGGTGTTGTTGTGTTTTTTTTTTTTTTTTTTTTTAAATCTGCTGACACCACTTGTCTGACCTAGATCAACTTCAAAAAAGGAAAGAATTTCTTCTTCTTTCACTTTCATTTCCGGCCCCCTCAGACTGCCTGTCAAACCCCATTCTAGCAGTTTTTAAGGTTGCATTCTAATGCAATCCTTTCACTACCTTCTTTTAACCCAGTTGCATTAGAATGCAACCTTAACCCCCTCAGAACCGAACATGGACAAACCCAACCATCCTGCCTTACAACCCTGTGAAAAGGATGGGAGGGAAACGTGATCGTAAAATTTGCGAACCTGGGGTCATACCTGTCCCTACTCGGCTTAACAGTGTTAAGGAAGACTAAGTTTATACCATCTGGCAGCATTAAAGGTTGGCAACACTTTTCCAATGTTGTTTATTTAAGCCCGGAAAATATTAATATTCCCCAATATGGCAACCCCTTTTTCAAAAGACATGCGCACTATCAGCCAAACGCAAAAAAAAAACAGGAAGAAAAAAAAAAATCAAGTAAAACAAAATGTTGCCATTTAAAAAAAAAAATAAGTGTGGAGAACGAAGTGTTTTATAAATTTACGTACGTGCCACTGTAACAACACATAACGTGCCAAAACGTGGTACAACCACCACGCTAAACGTTCTACGTGTTGGACAGCCTTCAAGGAATCAAAAAAAAAAAAAATTCATCCATAAACCAAAAAAATTTTTTTATTAAAGCCTAGTGTAACCATATTGTTGTCTCTTTTTCAGATCACGCACTAAAACTCGAAGGTGATATTCGAACTGCCTTCTATCCTATTGGCGTAACTTCGAAACAACCGTTCGTTTTCTACTAGACCACCGAAAAATTAACATGTCTCCATAATCAAAATAAATTCCGGTAAACTTGTGGACCCTTTTCATCATTAAATCAAATAACCAGGTAAGGTTTCACTTCCAGTAGTAATAGCTCATCCCTAACGTACTTTTTTTTTTGATTTCCCCTTTTATTTCAGAAGCTTGCTCATTTTATCCTTTCTACTGGTGCGACCATGTGACCCTACCCAGCCGCGAAAGCTTTTCTTTTTCCTGCCAGCAAATCATGCTGGGGGAGCTGCCGCTAAAAAAAAACACAAAGGTAAGTAGTTCTCGTTACCTGAATTATTCGTTCCACCCCTCTACCAACAATTCCGCTGAAGAATTTATTTGCACCAATAAATATTTAAAAACCAAAAATACCTAAGTATTGCAAATAAATACATAAGACAAACTCTTGCAATACAATTTTTGATGGGTTATGTAAAAAAACACCAAATAAAAATTAAATAGAATTTTGTTTTTAGCAATATTGACAATTTTAAATCTATTCTAAAAAATATCTTGGAAAATTTAACAAATTTCTATTTTCAAACAAATTTTCGATAGTAGCATTTTGGATATTCATTTTTGAAATAATTGGAATTGTCATCGAAAGTATGAAACTTCAAAGCTATTTAGTTTATAAAAATGTAAAAAAAAATTTCGTAGCGATTTTGTAGGGGAAAAAAAATTCGATAATTGTAGGGAGGAAAAGGGATTTTTATTGCTTAGTGTAGGTATTTTTTAAAAAGCCCACTGGCAACACTGATGTACCGCATTATGTTCATAATTTCAATGAACTATCTCACTAAATCGATACAGTTACTTTGGCATTTACGGTCCCATTTATTAACGAAAACTTTCATTGGCTGTTAATCCAAAGCCTCGGTGAGAAAATAAACTCGATTTTGGATTATTCCAACTGATTTTTGCTCAATTGCGACAAAACAATTTAATAATTTTTCTTAGTTAGTAGTCCGTTTGCAAGGAAATTTGAGCCGGCATAAGTGGCCTAATATCGAGCTTAATCCTCTAAACGGCCTAAGCTTTCCTGGACTGCAATTTATATCACTTGTTCGGCACGAGAAATAAAGAATATTTTGTTCTAGCGAAACTTTTTTTTGTCGCCTATTTTAGGCGATATGGGTCAAAATAGGTTTAGAGGCTATCTCATAAACTAAGCTATTAAATTTAAAAATTTAAGGCATAAATTATTCTTCTCCCCAAAGATATAAAAACAGTCCAAAATTAGCCCTTTTGTGCTTTTAGATAAAAAGATATGGTGATTTTCGTTTTTCGAAAAACGCAAAATTGAGCGAAAACGCACCTTAACTTTAATATATAATGACGAAACTTTAAAGATTTGATAGTGTTACCAAATATAATATTTCTGCCAAATTTCATAAAAATCCGTCTACTCGTTTTCAAGTTAAGATGATGTCCTTTATAGGTATCCTTTTACAATCCTGTACGTCCTTGGACCAAACTTAGAGCATTTTCCAAAAGTTACGCTTCAATCTTACTTTGTGTGGAATATGAATGGTTTTATGTTAACAGAAATGTGTTTTAAGGACTTTTCAAAATTGTGGTTATTTCAAAATATTTATTTTTTTAAATTACCGAAAAACTTTAACTATAACGCTTTCTCGCTTCCAAACCGTGACATGTACACAAAACATTACTTCGCAAAATATGTGGCTAACTTTGTTATCTATCGATATAGCTTACATTTTTATATTAAAACACTTTGTTGACGAACTTATGGCCAATTGAAAATACCCCGTCTAGAGACGGGCTTGCCGGTTAGAGGGTTAAGTTTTGATTTTAAACCTTTCACACCTCCCGGTGTGCCTGATAAATGCTCGTGATCACAGTAATTTCAAATAATTTATTTTTTTTTGCCAAACAGTGATTAAATATAATTTGATTTTTATTATTCGGTATAGACGGCATCAGCGAAACCGAAACATTTATTATGGTATTTGTGATAAATATTTCCTATAACCGCATCTTATTCAAAACTATTTCTTAAATACAATGACACATATTGCAAACAGATTTCTTCCAAAAAAACTTTGTTCCTGTGGACTGCCAATCAACATTATCTCGAAAATGTTTGGTTAAAAGCTGGAATATTTCGAAAAACTACGACACCCTTTCTAGATCACATTAATAATTACCTTATTTATTTATTTACTTATTTATTTATTATTATTTATCTGCCTATTTATTTATTTGTTTAAATAAATAAATAAACAAATGATAATGATTAAAACGTGTTTGAATTATTTTCTTCATAATAACGAATTTTTACATACATTTGTTATAACTCAGAAAACTTACATTTTCTTCTTTTAAATTGAATGCAAATTTCCATACAATTCTTTTTTCATAGATTGAATTTTATTATCTAGAAGAAATTTTATTAACATTAAGAAATTTTCCTAAACTTTTTTTTTGTAAAGTTTCATAGTTTCATAAACAAAATTCATTCGATGTCATAAATTATCTTTTCATAAATTTCCTGCGAAGACTATTAAATTATGAATTATTATGTGCAACTGAGAAAAATTTCAGTGAAATGTTTAATAACGAAAAAAATCTAAATATTAGTTTGAAACTTGCGCTATCATTAAAAAAATTTAACGAAAAAAAAAAATGCTATTTTGTTGTTCATTTTTTTTTTGCAATTCCTATGCAAATATTTTTGTTTTTTCGAAACCGAAGTTTTTTTTTGTATACTTTTAATGAATTTTTAATGAGTTTAACACATATTTTGCTTTGGTGTTATATTGCATTGTATTAGAGAAACTTTTAAAACAAATTCGAGAAATTATTTTATATAAAATCTTATAAAATTTTATAATTTTAATTAATCTTTAAAATAAAGCTGATCTCATAAGGCAAATCGAATTACCAACGCCGCTTTGAATCGCCTGGTTAAAAACACGATTTAAAAGGCAACACAAATATAAAGACCTCCCTCCTCGGGCTTATTACCGGTCGAAATTTCAACTTTGCTTGCTTATAGTTCCATTAGAAAGCGTTTTTGGCAAACAAAAAAAATATAAATATATATATATATATATATTTCCGTATTTTTAAGCACGTATCTATATGATAGCATTTTGTTTCGCCCGACTAATTTTAACCTTTTCTTTTCAGAATTCCTTGAAACTCGGACCCTATAGCACACAACCTATGGAAACAGGATACCGAAAGTTGGTGGCCGGAGACCCCTCCCATTGAAACAAGCGATCAGCAACACAAACAACCATCTTACAGTGAGCTGAATTAAAATAAACTGTTTGTCCTTTAGCCTTGGTTTCTGCCTGCTGTAATTCGAATTCAGTGTTTCATCCATGCGTCAGCAGACTAACGGGGTCTACGTAGCCTAATGTCATAGTTACCCTGGGACGGTCCCCGCTTGCTTTTATGACGTTCATGGCAGCTACAACATGTGGCTAACTGAAACGGTAGCTCCTGGCAGACCAAAACAAAGGACAGCTCACTGATAAACAATTGCCAGTGTTCTCATTGATGTTTGTTTGCTGACCTCTTGTCGCCAATGAGGAAAGACTCCGAACACCTTTCTGTTCGCCATTCCTGTTACCACCACGTAGGAAAAAGGTAAGTTGACCATTGACTTATAAAGAAAAAACAAAATAAATTAAAATTTGTATCCAAATTTTTTTTTTAAAATTTCAAATTAGTATATAACTATTCATTTCTAACTTATTTACCTATATTTTATATATATAAAAAAAATTCAATAAACATTTTCCTTTTAGCAAAATAATTCTATAAATTGATCCAATTCATTGACCTATAACTAACTACCAAGTAAATAACAAAAAAAATAAATAAAAAGAAAAATACTAACAATTCAAAAACTTGCCGTAGGAAGCGACTACAGGTAGTATTAGGATTAAGTCAGGAAATAACCTAGCATTAAAAAAAACAAACAGAAAAAACTTGAGTTAGGATATCAACACGATACCACATTTGAGAAAAGTAGGTTGGTATAAAAATCATCCGGAACTTATTGTTTAAGGTCTTTTGCGTGGTAAACCCCGATTATTTTTCCCTGCAGGTCTTCTATCTCGTACATACAATTTCCGACCGGACGAACTACTCTACATTTATAAATTTCTTTCCCATTTTAGCGTTGTATAGCTTGCTGGAGTCACTGAGGTTAAAATTTCGGCGATAAACCTCTTGACCTACCCGGTACTTAACTTCACGTGCGCGTTTATTGTACTCTTTTGCGCGGAGAGCATAGCTTTTGCCTAAGTTTTCCCGAATTTTCTCACGTACAATATCGTTTCGAATCGCTTTCGGTAAGAGGTTTACCTCAGTGTCCTCTAGCAATTCTAATTTACGTGCGAGTTTATATACGCTACCGTGCAAAATCATGTTCATCCCAAACAAAGCGAAAGTAGGGGGTCATACCAGTCGATGAATGCACCGAAGACCGCAGAGCACACTCTATCTCTGAGAGATGCTTGTCCCAATCACGCTGGTCTTCTTTTAGGTATGACCTAATAGCTGCTAAAATCGACTGATTGACTCTCTCCGACGCGTTTGCCTGAGGTGAGTATATTGCAGTCCTCATGTGGTGCACGCCAAACGATTTTGCCATTTCGTCAAACTCCTTGCTCACAAACTGACTTCCATTATCGGACATTATTATTTCTGGCACACCAAATTTATAGAAAACTTCTGAAACCAGGAAGCGAATTACGTTTTTATTATTAGCTTTTGCCATTGCTTTCAGCAAAACAAATTTAGAAAAGTGATCCAACACTATGAATATATAACAATTCCCCGACTTTGAACGGACATATGGACCTAAAAGTCTATATACAATTTTTGGAATGGTCGGACAATACGAAATGCTTCCTGCCCCATTGGTGGCCTTAAAATTTTGTTAGTTGGCTTACTTTCTTTGCAGATCTCACAGTTTCGGACAAACTCTCTAACCTGGACAGTCATATGTGGCCAGAAGAAATACTCTCTTAAACGCTTGAGCGTCTTATGAAAACCACCGTGGCTTGCGGTTGGTGGTTGATGAGCTTTGGCAATAAGTTCCTTCGTCAACGTGGCCGGAACCCATAATTTCCACGCGAAATCTTCCGTGATTTCGTCTCCATTAAAATGTCAGGTACGTTTGTAAACAAAATTATCCTCAACTTTAAGATCTGGTAATTGATTTTCATTATCTTTTATATTAGCGATTAACTCACGATAAACTTCGGACTTAAACTTCCGGAGACTGGAGATCGATAAAATCGTTTATGACCGCGACGATTTCTTCCATATCGTACCGCGATAGAGTGTCTGGCACTACGTTTTTGCTCCCTTGGCGATGTTCAATATCAAACGAATAGGATTGAAGAAGTAAACTCCACCGAGCTAAACGACCGCTGAGCTCTTTGTTTGACATGAGCCATTTCAAACTCGAGTGATCTGTGATCACCGTAAATGGCATGAGCTCCACATATGGCCTAAACTTCTTGATGGCCATTACGACTGCCAGACACTCGCGCTCCGTCACCGAATAGTTTCGCTGTGCCGGTGTCAATTTATGCGAAATGAAGGCAATTGGGTGTTCTCCTTCAACCTCGTCCTTTTGGAATAACACCGCCCCGATGCCAACATCTGACGCGTCGCATTGGACGTAAAACGGTTTCGCAAAATCCGGATGACGTAACACGGGACTACAGGTAAGTGCCTTTTTCAATTTATCAAACGCTTCTTTCGCCTCTTCAGTAAAAACAAATGTTTTACCTTTTTTCAGGGTGTCAAATATAGGAGTAGCAATTGTCGCGTAATCTTTTATAAACCGACGATACCAGCCGGTAGTCCCCATAAAACCGCGTACTTGTCTGGGCGTTTTCGGATAAGAAAACTCCAATATCGAGGATATTTTTTCTGGATCCGGCTTTAATTTGCCTTCTCCTACTATATATCCAAGATACCGGAGCTCCTTGAAGCAAAACTTTGACTTGTCGACATTTATCGTTAACCCGGCATTAGAAAGCAGTTCGGCCACCCGCTGAAGTATATGTATGTGCGTGTGGAAATCAGGTGTAACTATGAGCAGATCATCCAGGTAAACAAACACTCGATCCCGCAGCTCGGAGGGAATCACTTTGTCCATTAAACGGCACAACCTTTGGGCTGCATTACACAGACCAAAGGCATAACCGTGAAATGATAAAGTGGCCGCCCTGGCACCGTAAAAGCAGTTTTTTCCCGGCTCTTTATATCTAATGGGATCTGCCAGAATGCATCTTTTAGGTCCACACTAGATATAAAGTGCGTGTCCCCCAATCGGCTGAGCAAACCCTCAATATGCGGCAGAGGATAGGCATCCTTGACTGTGAGTGAATTGAGCTTTCGTGCGTCTAAACAAAGCCTGTTTTTTGTTCCTTTACGCACTAACGTCACTGGATTATTCCAGGGGCTTTGACTAGGCTCAATCACACCCATATCAAGCATCCTATCTAATTCCGCATACATGAGTTTTTGAACTGCCGGCGAAACCGGATAATGCCGCTGTTTTACGGGCTCTGCGTCGCGCGTATCGATTGTGTGTGTCTCCAAAAACGTCTTCCCAAGTCCTTTTTCCACAAAAGAAGGATACTCAGCTATGGCTGCCTCTAATTGTATTCTTTCTTGTTCACAAAGGCGATGCATTGAAGTATTCGATGGATTTTCGCCCATCTCCTCACTCCAAAGCATATCATTTGTGGTCAAGCTATCCACGTTAACGATAAGTCGGAATAATTTCATGAAATCCACGCCCAGAAACAATTTCCTCTTCAGGGTTGGAACCATATAAAATGTGATCTCATGTTCCATGCGGTTAAATTTAATTTTTGCTTTAAACCGACCCTGAATTTTATGAGGCCTACCGTCTGCCGTACTGACCGTCGAATAAAACCGGTAAACCGTCACTCCGGCTTTACTGACTACGTCCTCACACCCCTCTCCGAGAACCGACACGGTAGCACCGCTATCAAGAAGACCCTCAATCTCTACCCCGTTGATAGAGATACGGGTATATAATCGGGTATCATCGCCCTCGTACAAGACAATATTCGCGATCTCACGCCTAAGTTCTTTCCTCTTTTTGTACCTTTCCCTAGCCTTCTCAATGCGTGTCTTACCAAAAATCCTCTCTCTAGCCTCTTCATATTCTCTTACTCTAATATGCAAAGGTTTAATTTCCCTAACTTTAGACTTCCCTGCCTTTTCGCTTATCCTAACTTTACTATTTAAAAGAATCTTAACTACTTTCTCCTCTTTTTCATCCTCCAGCAACTTACTACAACCAACCTGATACTTCACTGGTTTTCTGGTTTCGGACGCGCCTCCCCAGCTCTCAGCGTGCCCGATTTCTTGTTTTCCGCACACCGCTGACATTCTGGGCTTGTAGTATTTTCCAAGCCGCAACGGTAACAAAACAACCGACGACTTGGAGCAGGACACTCCATAAAGCTGTGACCTTTTTGTTTGCAGTTCCAGCAAATATATTTTGAAGTATTTGGCTCATTAATTGCTTCAATTTCTAATTCCGGTTGTGAAGTTTCATCATACGTCAGCTCGTTTACTCTAGGCGCATATTGCCGCTGACCGTAAGCTTGGCAGTTGATTTTGCAGCAATGTTTCTGCCTTTCTGCACTCGATTCGAAAATGACTTAAGCCAAACATCCGAATCGGGAACACCAATTGAGCCATGGCTGGACGGAGATTTGGTTTCATCATTTCAACGAGATCATTTTCGCTGATTTTATTGGTCTGTTGATGATACAGTTTCAGCACCGCATTGCAAAACTCTTCAAAGGACTCGTGAGGTAGCTGGCGTCTGTCCATAATTTGTCGGGTGGACTTCAAAATCGCTCTCAAATCGCCTAAAACGCTGAATAATCATGCCACGCAGATCAACCCACCTTGAGATTTGCTCGTGCTGCCGTTGCGACCAGTACCAACTCAGTGCCTCGCCTTCGAGTAAATTGTGAAAACTTGCCAACAACTCACTTTCAGGGCAGTCATAGTCTCTTTTCATCGTTTCAACCCGAAACACAAAATCAGCCGCTGGCATTGACTTACCACTACCATCAAACCGAATGTTCCACTTTTCGACCCGTGGCCTGTGGTTATAATTGTGGCTTGTAGCCGGTGGATGAAATCTTCTTGGAGCTGGCGACGGGTAACCTTGACTGTCCCCTGTGTGTGGCTGGTAACGCTCATCTGCGCCATATGTTTGCTGATGAGGCATTTGATGTTCTACCCAAGGTTCCCGATAATTCTGAGCCGTAACCCTTGGGACCGGTGTACGTGGTGCTGCCTGTGGCGGTGCCGCTAGAGTTGCTGGTTGGAAATCTGATGAATGCTGTTGCTGTCTTCTGCCGTCATCGCCGTCAGCGGGTGCTGGCGGGTTGTTCGCTTCTGAAGCCCCAGAGAGCGACCGTAGACTGTCAGCGACTAATTGGGGTACTAAAATGCGCAAACGTTCCTCAAAAGTGCGCATAATCTCTACTTGTTGTAATCCCAAGGATGCGCCGACTAAATCTTGGCGTTGCATTATTGGCGGAAAACCCTGTGAAGCAGTAGCTGGCGCAGGTGGTCTAGCAATATGTGGGTTACGTCTATGCTCTAGGCGTATTCCTTGGGCCGTCAAACTGCTAAATGGTGGTGACTCAATGGTACTTTGCAATCCAACCGATACATTCATCTCGCCTTGGTTGCCTGCCTCATTCCTAAAACCCTCACCATAATGCGGATTCATTTGTGCTGAATTTGGACTAAACGGGTTAGTGTTGGCTAGCGTATTACCCGGAAGTCCACCAGCTGCTGTTACCAGTGGATTGTTTGGTCCTGTTATAGAAGGCTCCTCGGAGGATAAAGAAGTGTCGTTAACCATTCTTTGACTTCTGGTTTTCACCATAACCTAACCCTAATATAACTTTTTCTCTAATTCTACTACTAATCTAGCGCAAATTAACAAAATTCCTAAAATTACAATACTTCCAAATTTAAATTCAAAAAGAAGAAAAAAAAATTAATATATAACCTTTTATCGAATTCAAGTTGGAAATTTAAAATAACTAACTTAAACCTTTAAAAGTAACTAATTAATTTTTTAAAATTTGTTGTTATTAATTTCGGGGAAGGAAAAATAAGAATATAAATTATTTAAATTCTCCCAAATTTTAAAATTTCTAAATTCAAAAATTAATCAATCTTCAATTAATTCAAGAAGCTAAGTAACTAAAAAACTTTAAATTTAACCACTGCTTTACAGTGTTTGTAATCCCACTATGGACAGAAAAAAAAATTTAAAACAATTCCTATTCAAAAAAAGCTTTTTAAGTTTTTCAAAAATAAAAAAAAACCTTTTAAAAATTAAATTACTTAATTTTACAAAATATTCAAAAAACTTTTTACGTTTCCAATTCAAACAAACTTTTTAAGTTTTTCAAAACTAAAAAAAAAACTTTTTTTTTTTTAAAAAAAATTAAATTACTCAATTTTCCAAAATATATTCAAAAAAACTTTTTAAGTTTTCAATTCACAAAAAAAACTTTTTACGTTTTTCAAACAATAAAAAAAATCTAATTTTAAAAACTAAATTATTCAATTTTTCAAAATATTCAAAAAAACTTTTTAAGTTTCCTATTAAAAAAACTTTTTAAGTTTTTCAAAACTAAAAAAAACTTTTTTTTAAAAAATTAAATTCCTCAATTTTCCACAATATTAATACACTTTTTAGGTTTCCAATTCAAAAAATCTTTTTAAGTTTTTCAAAAATAAAAAACTTTTTTTTTTTTTAAAAATTAAATTACTCAATTTTTCAAAATATTAATAAAACTTTTTAAGTTTCCTATTCAAAAAAACTTTTTAAGTTTCCTATTCAAAAAAAAACTTCTTAAGTTTCAAATTCAACAAAACTTTTTAAGTTTTTCAAACAATAAAAAAATCTAATTTTAAAAACTAAATTATTCAATTTTCCAAAAATATTCAAAAACTTCTTCAGTTTCCAATTCAACAAAACTTTTTAAGTTTTCAATTCAAAACAAACTTTTTAAGTTTTTCAAAAATAACACAAAACTTTTTAAAAATGAAATAACTCAATTTTCAAAATATTGATAAAAACTTTTTAGGTTTCAAATAAAAACTTTTAAGTTTTCCATAAATAAAAAACTTTTAAAAAATTTTATTACTCAATTTTCCAAAATATTAATATTTCTGAAAAATTCATTGATCTGTGTTTCCAAATCAAAAAAATCACCTTTAAAATATTTAAAATTCTAAAAAGTTCGAATTCACCAAACTAATTGCGTGCCAATCAAAAATTAAATTCTAAAAAAATTTTAATTTTCAAACTAGAAATTTTAATTTCAAATTTAAAACGATCGAAACTTTGATGTTCATATAAAAATTCGGTAGTGAGCTTCGAAAGACTGTAGGGAGATAAGGACAAAGTAAACGCATGCTTGAGAAACCATAAAGAAACTGTTTATAATAAAAATTAAAAATAATTTTAATTTTCCATTTTCAGAAAACAAGAAAACATTGAGAATAGTATGAATCTGACTGGGAGTTAAACACACCAAACCAGCACTTTGGAATCGATCGACGATGAAATCTACCCTTAAAAAGAGTTTGACGTCACGACTTATCGACTCAAAAATTATAATTTGGTGAGTATTTTAACTTTGGTCTATTTAAACTACATAAACTGAAAATTTCTTGCCTGTTACTTTGTTTTCTTAGACACTGCAGCTTATGATACTCTCGAATGATAATTCTATAGTAATCATGACTTACAGATGTCCTTGAACACAAAATAACAGCAAGCCTTTCCGGTTTTTACCCCACAGGTATCATCCTCCCACAACGTCGCAAACGAATGGTTGCCTTGATTGACAAAGCCATTGTGATCTTACGCTGGAAAAGATGAGACTGTTGAACAAAACGCGGAAAGTGATAAATGAAAGAGGTACCCGAATTTCGGGCCCCCATTGTCGGGCGCCATTTTTGTCAATGACTCTCGGGACTCTTACGTCCCAGTGGCATGTTATATTGGCAATGCAAACAAAAGGTGGTGATGCCAGACCAGAGTCGGTAGAGTGCGGGGTTCACCAGTAAAACAGCCACAAGCCACTGGAGCAAAAAAAAATAAAATAAATATAAATTAATAATGATCAATAGCTATACCGGGGTAAGCCAACAAAAAAATAAACTCAATGTTCCCTGTGTCTAATTCGTAGGTTCCTTTTTTTTCAGGTTTCTCTCGCATGGTTTTCTTTGGCCGGCAGCTATGATGGTATTTGCTGCCTGACCTGCCCACCCTCTTCCATGGCAATCTGTGGTCCAACTTATTAGAAAGCCCCTAACGTCCGCTACAGTCTTTCTAACTCACTTACCTTTTAATAAATTATTCCATGATTATATTAAAATCATAATTCTTCAAATAATAACGAATAATTTCATTCCTTTTTTTCTTTAAACGTTATAATATTGAAATCAGTTTATTATAATTCTGGTGAATTTCAAAATAACAACACAGTTATCATAGAACATATTTTTTTTCCTTCTAAATGCAAAATATTTCTAGTTTGACAGACAGGCTTTAATTATTAAAATCTCCTGTTTAACCGGTATTCTTCAAATAAATTAAGCTTCAATTTTCAGCGGGGAAGATTTTTAATTCAGCCGGGATGTTTACGTTAACGTTGTATGTTTTTTTTCTGACATAATTTTCATTTTTTTTTTTCACTCATGTAAATTTGTCTACTGCAGCCAAGCATAAAGTTCGCACGAACTGGTGGGAGGTTTTGCGTTTTCACTGGTAGCTATTCAAGGTTTTGTCTGTCCGTCTATGGTCCGAAGGTAAGTACACCAGTAACGTTATATATTTTTTTTTTATTTAACAATTTAATTAAAATATTTCACTGTATTAAAATTTTCCTTTTTAACTCCTAGGCTAGGGGAAACCTCGGTTTTCTTATAACTGGGGGCAATTCATCCCTTAACTATTACACAGCAACCTATAGGCCTGAGCTCAACCCTACGATCCTGGTTTTTTTTCCTCTTAAACAAATTAACCGCACTGCTAAACCCTACCTAGAAATTTAATTTTAATTCTTTTTTTTAAAAAAAATTTTAATGCCAATTTTCTCCTTTTTTTTATATTTTAATATAAATTTTTATTTTCTTTCTTTTTTTTTTTTTTTTAGATTCCGTCCGGTCCGTCTTTAGTCGTCCGGGTAAAACTTTGCTAAGTGTCCTTAAACCTTAAATTACTACCTTAGCACCCCAGGCTTGGCGGTGCTATTGCTGCTCCTCCAGCGTTGGGTCCAGACAGAGGTGGTGGATTCTGCTTTCCTTTTTTTTATATTTAATATTTTTAGTTGGTTTTTTTATTTTCTTTTTTTTTCTTTAAAATAAATAAAACAATATTTTTAAATAAAATTGGCACTCATCAAAATGGCACTTGTTGCGGGTGTTGTTGTTGTTTTTTCTTTTTTTTTTTTTTAAATCTGCTGACACCACTTGTCTGACCTAGATCAACTTCAAAAAAGGAAAGAATTTCTTCTTCTTTCACTTTCATTTCCGGCCCCCTCAGACTGCCTGTCAAACCCCATTCTAGCAGTTTTAAGGTTGCATTCTAATGCAATCCTTTCACTACCTTCTTTTAACACAGTTGCATTAGAATGCAACCTTAACCCCCCCAGAACCGAACATGACAATATCTCTTTTAAGTTGTCTATTAACGACTCTGTACCGGGACATTGTTTACACTCATTATAGTAGCAGGACGGACTCGGTGGATTACACAACATAATTTAAAAGCAGACTTTGTATGATGATATATGATAATTTTCACAATGCTTTGTTAAGGTGGACAAATTCGCACCAATGACCATTAATTTAACATTCTGGTGTTGTTCGCACACACAAACGCTACGAGTGATGCTAGCCCCAGCTAAAATGCAGTGCAAAATTTTGAGAATCCAACTTTAAGGTGGGAGTATTTTTCATTATTTTGAAACGCTGAGTGTACTTCCTTTAGATTGCACATAATAAATCGTTTCTGAAGATGCATTTTTTCCCTATTTATGGTGACGGACTTAAAGTCTTTTTTTGGCATTAATCGTCTAATCTCATCGGATTCATAAAACTCTATAACGGCTTCTACAGTTTGGTTTGGTAGAGTACTTCCTTTCTTTAAGTTCGGAGAAGAAAAAACACCTTTCTCATTTTGTATTTGTTTGCCTCGTTGCGCTGTGTAGTATGTAGTTCCGAATTCTTCTACTATCTTCCGCACCGGCCATGATTTTGGGAGGATCGTCAAAATAATTAATTTTTCAGCTCTATCTTCAGAATTGTAAAACCTTTCCTTTAACTGCTGAATTATTTCCATTTGACTGTTCGTATCAGAATTATCATCACTTTCATTCTCGGTCAGGTCGAATAACTTACGTTTTAGTGTATCGCACACTTTTCTAAACTTTGGTTTAAAATATTTCTGCTGAGCCAATTTTTTACTTACAACTGGAGAATCACCAATTCTGTTAAAGCTGACATTCCGAACTTCTATGACGTCTTGCCTTGCTATTTCATTTACCATATCATCATCCACTGGCTCAACACTTGTTCTTTATTTGTAGTTTCAGACTCCACTGTATATAGCTTTCTGGATGCATCCAACAATTTTCGACATCTATCACACACTTTGCTACCTGGCACCTTTAACGTCCAACATCCAATCTTGAACAGCTCTGACTGTTCGGCGGACACTTGCATGATGTGGTAATTTGTAAGGGTTACAACAATAAAGTTACTTATCCATTGTATTTCAATATATAAACTTCAAATGTTTTATCCGGTTATAGTGAACATACAATAAACGACGCTGTCAAACTCTAATTTATATTTCTTTCTTCAAAGAAAGTTTTAAAGAGACTGCTTTAATTATTTAACAATTATTAGTCAAAAGGTCTGTCTGTTCAAAAAGAGTCGGAAACCACTGGTTAAATTACCTTTCCAACGTTGGCAAAAGGTTGTGCGTTCAAAAAAATGTTTAAATATTTTTAATTTTGTTGACACGAAATGTCCCGAAATAAAAATTTCAGTATATGTTCTTTGGGACTTACTCTTCGAGAATCCTAAGTTTAAAAAAAAGGGGGATACATTCGCCCCCATTTCCTCCACCCTTTACAGCGACCTGTTAATTTGTTAGGAACCCTATTTTTCCAAGTAAACTATTTTTGATTGATATAGCACGGAATGACCCCGTCCCAAGCTGAAAATTTCAGGATATGTTCTTTGGGACTTATTCTTTGAGAATCCCAAATTTTAAAAAAATCGGGAGATACATTCCCCCCATTTTCCCCCACTCTTTGTCACAACCTTTATATAAGGGGCACACCTCTAATTTTTTTTCGAATTTTTTTTTTTTTTTTTGTTGTAGCAGTATTGTAAAGCATATTAATAGCTTTAAAACAAAAAATAATTGAGCGTTCTTGCTATTGCATAACCCAAGATATTGAATTTTTAGAGTAAAAGAGCGTAACTACTTGGAGATTTGGGGGGAAATTGTTACCCTCCATATTTTTGGCCCAGTCGACGTAGGTACCTAAAAATTTGCATTTGTCAGTTGTTCAATTAGTGTAACAATTGTACCAAGTTTCATCAAAATCGGAGGGAGTCTTGAAAATTCATGATTGATTTCACATAAAATGACCCATAAGTATGTATCCCATTGTATTGATTTTATATACAATTTTCCTAAGCTACCTTTCACGGACCAAGTCATTTCATACATTATAAAAAAATACTTACCATTTGTATATATTTATACAACTGTTCTTATTATGCTAAATCTTTACAAAATGTCAAACTTATATTGCATACCTCTAACATTTGGTGCACATATACATAGCAGATATAGTTTGATTTCTGTGAAATAAAATATGTATTAAATATATAAAACTGTAATGAAACATAAATAAATCGCATAATTAGTACATATAAAAAGTAGCCGAATCATAATTCGGTGAAAAGATATAAGTTCGCTTTACTTATTAACCAACTAAATAAACTCTAACCCCAAATTTAAAGTTATTGAAGTGGTGAAATTGGCAGACATTTTTTTATTCTTAGTAAAATGAGAAGGAGGTTTAACATTTATTAATAAAGGTAATACTTAGCCAATAGAGGTAATAAAGGTAGCCCATTTTCATACCGAATAACCTGTATTTTTATCAATAAATAAATAAAGTGTCACGAAAAACGCAAATTCGTAGCTTTTATTATATTATAACGTGCGTGCAGATAGCAACGCTTTTTTTTAATAATTAGCAACGATTTTTTGATATGGCAATGCCGTAAGTCCAAAAAGTTGACAGATGTCCCACAGTTCTTCCAAATGATGTCCAATGCCAATGGAAGTGACACCATCGCATTAAAACTAGCCCATTTTTATACCAAATAACCTGTATTTTTAACAATAAATAAAAAAAGTGTAAAGAAAAAGCCAAATTCGTAGCTTTTATTATATTATATGAAAGATTTCGACACAGACCCTGGGATGAAATCAAAAAGTCCGAAGATGAAATATGTGCCCAAAGAATGGTATTAAACTGGACAATACATTTACAATGCGTGCAAATAGATTCCAGGTCACAATTTTTTTTAATCTTTAAAAATATAAAATTTTATAAAAAAAAAATGTTTTCTGGGCGGGCTGTGGGATGGAATCAAAAAGTCCGAAATTGAAATGTATGTCAAAAGAATGCTATTGAACTGGAGAACACATTTCCAATGCATTGGATTCCAGGTCACAATTTTTTTTTAATCTTTAAAAATATGAAATTTTATAAAAAAAAATGTTTCCTGGGCGGGCTGTGGGATGGAATCAAAAAGTCCGAAGATGAAATATATGTCAATAGAATGGTATTGAACTGGACAATACATTTACAATGCGTGCAAATGGATTCCAGGTCACAATTTCTTTTTATCCTTAAAAATATAAAATTTTATAAAAAAAAAATGTTTTCTGGGCAGGCTGTGGGATGGAATCAAAAAGTCCGAAGGTAAAATGTATGTCAAAAGAATGTTATTGAACTGGAGAACACATTTACAATGCGTGCAAATGGATTACAGGTCACAATTTTTTTTTTAATCTTTAAAAATATAAAATTTTATAAAAAAAAAAATGTTTTCTGGGCGGGTTGTGGGATGAAATCAAAAAGTCCGAAGATGAAATGTATGTCAAAAGAATGTTACTAAACTGGACAATACATTTACAATGCGTGCAAATGGATTCCACGTCACAATTTTTTTTAATCCTTAAAAATATAAAATTTTATAAAAAAAAATGTTTTCTGGACAGGCTGTGGGATGGAATCAAAAAGTCCGAAAATTAAATGTATGTCAAAAGAATGGTATTGAACTGGAGAACACATTTACAATGCGTGCAAATGGATTACAGGTCACAATTTTTTTTTAATCTTTAAAAATATAAAATTTTATAAAAAAAAAATGTTTTCTGGGCGGGCTGTGGGATGAAATCAAAAAGTCCGAAGATGAAATGTATGTCAAAAGAATGGTATTAAACTGGACAATACATTTACAATGCGTGCAAATGGATTCCAGGTCACAATTTTTTTTAATCCTTAAAAATATAAAACTTTATAAAAAAAAAATGTTTTCTGGACAGGCTGTGGGATGGAATCAAAAAGTCCGAAAATTAAATGTATGTCAAAAGAATGGTATTGAACTGGACAACACATTTGTAATGCGTGCAAATGGATTCCAGATCACAATTTTTTTTTATCTTTAAAAATATGAAATTTTATAAAAAAAAAATGATTTTTGGGCAGGCTGTGGGATGGAATCAAAAAGTCCGAAGATGAAATGTATGTCAAAAGAATGGTATTGAACTGGATAACACATTTACAATGCGTGCAAATGGATTCCAGGTCACAATTTTTTTTATCTTTAAAAATATGAAATTTCATAAAAAAAAATGTTTTCAGGGCAGGCCGTGGGATGGAATCAAAAAGTCCAAAGATATAACGTATGTCAAAAGTATGGTATTAAACTGGAGAACACATTTACAATGCGTGCAAATGGATTCCAGGTCACAATTTTTTTTAATCTTTAAAAATATAAAACTTTATAAAAAAAAAAGTTTCTGGGCTGGCTGTAGGATGGAATCAAAAAGTCCGAAGAAGAAATGAATGTTATAAGAATAGTATTAAACTGGACAACACATTTGCAATGCGTGAAAATGGATTCTAGGTCACAATTTTTTTTAATCTTTAAAAATATGAAATTTCATAAAAAAAAATTATTTCTGGGCAGGCTGTGGGATGGAATCAAAAAGTCCGAAATTAAAATGTATGTCCAAAGAACGGTTTTGAACTGGATAACACATTTACAGTACGTGCAAATGGATTCCAGGTCACAATTTTTTTTAATCTTTAAAAATATGAAATGTTATAAAACAAGTGGAAGCATTAAAGTCCGATGTGCCGAATTTGGTATAAAAAAAGATTAAATTCGGCTGTGACGAATTTTTGGATACCCTCCATCTCGGTGTTTTCATAAACCAGGGAAAGTGCAAACAATATTAATATCTATATTCTTTGTAAAAATAACAAAAATAATGTTGTTTTTATAAGTAAAACAAAATATGACTGATTGATTAATGTATTTGGGATGTTACAAAAGAAAAAATGTTTAATTAAAGTTTACTAAAATGAATCTGAAATTCTGCATGCTTATAACAGTGGGTATTCAAAGGTTATTCTGATTAGCTAAAGAAGAACGTGTAATGAAAAATATATATATTTTTATAGTTCCTTATGATGTTAAAAAAACTGTTGTAAAATTCGCCTGTTGTTTGTCTCTTTGCCTATATAATAATGAAAGAAATAAGGGTTACTAAAATATATTTTTGGATCGTTAGAAGAGATGCAATGAATACAAACGCATAAAAACAGTTTCGAATAATCAGAATTTTAGATAAATTTAAGGGAACAAAAATACGCTTGCGGAGGCATACATAATGAAATAATTATGAATGCCAGTTTACATTACAACACATGTGTTTATACTATACATCACATAAGTAAAACGGAAAGTGTGATGAAACTAAGTTTGTCAAAAATTATAAAAGAAAATCTTTCGAGTGTTTAGGGTGTTTTCGAGACACAAAAAATTAAAGAAACTGGTATTTCAAATTATTGTTTTTCAGCTCAGTTGCTTGTGCAATTTTCGTTTACGACTTCTAGAATAAGAACCCTAAGAAATTTTCCCAAAATTTGATTGGCTTTTACACATCAATACTTTAATTTAGATTATTTTTGTATGTATCAAATAATAATTTGGGCTTTTAAGGAAAACAAATGCATATAATCAAAAGATTTTAAGATGAAGTATGCACCTTATATGTCTTAAATAAAAAAGTTCTGAAAGTGAATGTCCTTTAAATTTAATGGGTTTTTTAATAAATGTAATTAGAGTGTAAGAGTTTCCTTGCAAATTTATTAAATGTTGTGAATGAGAATAAGTAAAAATAGTGTACGAAAAAAATTATGAATTTACATTGTTGAATTCGGGGATTTTGTTTATAGATATTTTTTTGATCTGATAACGATTAATTTATCTGGCAACTCTGGTTAATGCAGTCAAATAAATAAAGAATTTTAACTATGTAAACTTCGTTTTTTCTTTTTTTACTTTTTTTCTTTATTTTACAATCTTGTTCTAGAACCTTCTTGTTTGTTCGTTTTTTCGCTAGTGATCCTAAATTCAAAGATATTACTATAATCGATAACTTACAAATATACAATAAATATCACAGAGTTGCCATATCCTAAAATTAAACCTTTTACATTCGGCTAACCTGACAATAGATCGACCACGATCTAGTGTTGCCCTCGTTACAAACAAAAAGCCACCGTCTTGTCCCTAACTTGCATCCACCGTTTTAACCTAGCAGCTTCCAATATGCCCCTATAAGGCAACTGAGTCAACTGACAGTTTTCCACGTCAGTTACCTCGTAACGGTCATTCGACAAAACGCGCTTCACTACATATGGGCCTCTATATTTAGGAATGAATTTCTTGCTAGTACCAGGAGTAACATCGACGTTTCGTATGGCAACAAAATCACCAACATTATAACTGAGAGGCGCCCGACTTTGACGTGCAAATATTTCGTCATTTCGAGCCTGGGATTGGCGAATGTTTCGATCCGCTTCCGTTCTCAAAGAATTTAAATCAACCCTATCTACTACCAACCCATCATCAAGGAATTCAGCTAGTTCGTCAACAATGGGACCACGCTGAGAGACTCCAAAAAGAAGCTTACTAGGTGTTTGCCTAGTACTACTATGGACGGAATTATTCAACGCGAACTCCACACGATTCAAAAGTTTATGCCACCCTGACTGGCTCTCAGGTTCAGTTAGTTTACCAAGAATAGGGGTCAAAACTCGATTTACCCTCTCTACCTGTCCGTTAGCCTGGGGAGAAGCCGTGGCTACCTTAATATGTTGAATATTATGGTCCTGCAAAAAAGATGCGAATTCCAAGGAGGTAAAACATGATCCACGATCCTATATAATTCTACGAGGGCGTCTATATGCATCAAAATATTTTCTTAATGACTCATTTACCTCGCGCGTACTAGTTGTGTTAACAGCATACAATTTCACAAACTTTGTAAATGCATCCACGACAACTAAAAGATGCCTTCTCTTCGAGTTTACGTTAGGCAGTGGTCCATAATGGTCAATATGAATAGTATCGAAGGGAACGGGAGCCTTTGGAATGCTATGCAAATTTCTGTTATTAACATACTTCGGAACTGAATACAAAATACAAGAAAGGCAGTTTCTTATGAATAAATATATCCAACTTCTCATTGACGGAAACCAGTAGAGCATTTTCATATCCTCATAACATTTTTCGGTAGCCAAGTGACCAAGTTTTTCATGACACCTACGAATTAATTGTTCCTCTAATATCTTTGGTACATAAAAGCATGTATCACCACTCGATGTTCTTCTATAAACCAACCCGTTTATTAATTCAAATTTCTCAAAAGGTCCAATCTCAAGCTTTGATCTTAGCGAACATATATCAGGATCTCTCATTTGCTCAACCTGAAGTAAAAGATCAATATCACTAGGAGTTGCTCCTACCAAGGCAACTATTGACGAATTCTCCGATAAATTAAGAGAATCCAAAGCGACTTGCTGCTTACACGGATCAGCAATAATACTTTCCGTGCGTTCCAAGGTTTGACGACTAAGGGCGTCAACATGTCCCATAGAAGATCCAACACGGTGTACAATAGTATAATTATAATTCTCAAGCTCAAGAGCCCATCAAGCTATGCGGGGGTTAATAGATTTCCTTACCAATGTCTGTGCCAAAGAATTACAGTCCGTTACGATTTTGAAAGGCCTGTGCTCAAGGTATACACGGAAACGTCGTAAAGCATAAATTATCGCTAGAGTCTCAAGTTCAAAACTGTGGTAACGAGATTCCGCCCCAGTACTACGACGAGAATAAAATGATATAGGATGGAGTTTTCCATCATCCTGTTTCTGAAGTAAAATAGCACCAAATCCGTGGGAGCTTGCGTCCGTATGAAGCTCAGTCTCACGTTCCCGGTTATATATAGCCAGCACTGGTGCTCTAGACAACATTTCCCTTAAATCATAAAATGCCTTTTCAGCCTCCGGTGACATTACAAATGGTGTGTTCTTTCTCAACAGGTCCGTCAATGGAGCAGCTATTCGAGAAAATGAAGGAACAAATTTCCGAAAATAAGAAAAAAGACCTAAGCATGAATGGACCTCACGCAAGCTTGAGGGAAGGGGATAGTTACGTATCGCATCAATATGAAAATCATTTGGCCTAATACCACGAGAATCCGCCCTATAACCTAAATAATCAATTTCGGATTGCAAAAATTTGCACTTCGACAACTTTATTTCGAGTTTATACTTCACCAAAAGATCAAAAAGTTCAGCTAAAATTTCAAACTGCTCACCCACCGTACCCGTTGCAATGAGAATATCATCCATATAAACTATAATCTTGCCAGAACGAATCATATTGCCAAGAATCTGAGTTATAAATCTTTGAAAAACGGACGGACCATTTTTCAACCCGAAAGGCATTTTAACGTACTCATACTGACCATGTGGTATATCAAATGAGGTATACTTTATGGAATCCTCGGCCATCTCAACCTGATGAAATCCGTTCTTTAAATCCACAATAGAAAAGCAAGTCTTTCCTTCTAAATACTCTAAACAATCCTCTATCAGAGGTAATGGAAAATTGTCCCTATATGTCATTTTATTAAGCGCCCTGTAGTCAACACACATTCTGATTTCACCAGACTTCTTAGGAACCAAAACTATGGGAGAAGCAAACGGAGAATTACTAGGACGTATAGTACCACTAGCTAACAAATCTTCTATTATCTTAGCAACACAATCACGTTCATGATAAGAAAGACGCCTAGGGCAATAACTAAATGGTTTATCATCAGTCAATTTAATATTCATGGTATATTTAATAGAAGTTCCAACAGGCCTGGCCGAATTAGAATATCGATCCCGAAGAAGATCTAAACATTTTCGAGCATTCTCAGGTCCAAAACTATAACCAATATCACAATCAACATCCTCGAGAACGGTACCAACAAGATTACATTCACTAAGCCACTCAATAAAACAATCTTCAGCCGCGGCCACAAAACTTCTAGGTAAACCGGCAGATACATTACATGAATTCACATAAGGTGACTCTTTATAGTAACTACTTATATTGAAAAATAAGGATGCACACCAAGATTCATAAACTGTATTAACATTAATTTTATTTAATTCATTCTCAATATTTTCCCCGTTAAAGGGAACTGGTTTAGATATACTGCATATTAATTTAATATGAAGGAGGCGAAGGGCATCTCTTCCAAGTAACATAGGAGTCGGCATTAATGAGTCGGGAATTATAAAAATTTTAATCACACGGGTTTTCACACGGAATTTAATAAGGCAGTCTACTGTGCCATAACAAGGTATATTAACTCCTCCTAATCCACGATACGAACTTAATTTAAGATCTCCGACCAACAAATCATTAGGTACTACGGACATCTTCACAAAACTAACGGGGCTACCAGTATCAAGTAAACAAAAAATATTTTTAACTTTAGTGCATCGTTTATTTTTCAACATAAATGCAACACTTACCGGCTCTATCACCGAAATTTCCTCATCATCATTCTCCATTTTAGGTAAATCATCTCCCATCGGACCCTCTACGACAGCAACATTTCGCTTAGGGCAATCACGGTATTTATGTCCCACCTCCCAGCAACGGAAGCAAGCCCCTTCAGGGCGTTTCGGAAATTTACAGGTGTCACTACGGTGTCCTTTACGGCGACAGTTAAAACAACGGGTTTCAGAGCTTTCAAGGCCCGTTTTATTCGGTGGCAAAACATTAGGTTTTGAACTCATTTGAACAACTTTCATTGATTTTATTTCACCATCATTTCGGATTTTTTCATAAAATACCAATAGGCGACGCAGTTCTACTAAGTTATTAGCATAATACAGGTTAGCAGCATTTCCACTATTATCATTAAGACCCTTAACGATATATCTTACAATATCTCTTTCCTCCAAATCACTTTGATTAGCAATATCACGCATAACTATAAAATATTGAAGAGGAGTCTCATTTTTCAGAATGACACGGCGCTCAAGCTGCTTGCAAATATCATTACGCGAGAGTTGTCGATCAAATATTTCGATAATTTGATTACGGAAGTCTTTCCAAGTCATTAACTTATTATCACAAAAATAAGTTTTAGCAGATCCACTCAACAGGCGCTTTGCAAAAAACCAGCGAGATTCATCATCCAATTGAAATGTTTCAGCCGCTTCTTCAAAATCAGCTACCCAACGTCGTACATTTACGTGATCGTCACCAGAAAATTTGTTAACCAATATTTCAAACTCAGCTACACGGGACAATCGATCATTATAACGATGAGGCTTTATAATTGCCTTTCCATCTTGAGCAAAATCAGTTTTATTTTTAGTTAAATCAGCTACGGATGCAGTACGGGATTTATTTACTACCGATTCAGCACGGGACTCTGCCTCTTCTACAGCACATTTTGCATTTGCAAGAGTACGTTTTATTTCATAAAGTTCCTGTAATTTCTTCAACCGAAGTATTTCATTATCAATTTCATCAACTGTAAGTTCTTTGGTTTCTTGCAGTTTTCCATCTTCATCATATTTTTCCATTGCTGAAGCTCCATCGACTTCGTTATCAACGGAAACCTTTCTTAAGGCAGCCCGAAGTTGATTGATAGAAGCATCTTCTTCCATGGAAACGCCATTTTCCTTCAAGGTACATACTAACTCGTCCTTTGATAATTTCAATATTTTCTGATAATCCATGTTATTTTATTTTATTGGATTACCCCACACCTGAATTGTAAACTTCGTTTTTTCTTTTTTTTACTTTTTTTCTTTATTTTACAATCTTGTTCTAGAACCTTCTTGTTTGTTCGTTTTTTCGCTAGTGATCCTAAATTCAAAGATATTACTATAATCGATAACTTACAAATATACAATAAATATCACAGAGTTGCCATATCCTAAAATTAAACCTTTTACAACTAAACTATTTTGTTCTACCTTTTTTCTAATTGGTGATTTTTTTGATTTGTTGGGGTTAACAAAAAAAGGTATATGGCAAGCCTGGTATCTGGAAAACAAAAGAATACTTTATAAATTAGCTTAACAATTTTTCGAGGGCTTCTCACATTTGCACTCATAACCAGTGTTGCCAGGTTTGCAGAGCATAAAAACGACAAATTTTCTAGAAAAAATCGTCAAAATCGTCTTCATATTTTGAAAAATCGTCAAAATAAAATATATTTGTTAGAAGAGGGATAAAGTTTTAATAAAAAATAAAATACAATAATGTTATTCACATTTCAAATGTTAACGTGTTATCGTTGTAATATAACACGATTTTTGACACTTCTCTTTGGTTTAAACTTCGAAAATCATTATATTTTACAACGATATTCATATTTATAAAATGTTGAAACAGTGTGACCCAGTAGGCTAGTTGGTAGCGTGCTGGCTTATCAGTGCGGGGGTCGTGGGTTCGATTCCCACCAGAGGCACTGATCTGTTTTCGCTACAACGCGCCGAAGGCCATAGTAGCTAGTGCTCGGTTAGGGTAATAGTATATAACTTGTAATTATATGATTATTAATTAATAAAATAACAAAAATATAATGTTGAAAGATCAAATAAATACAACTTTACATCCAACAAATTTTACCACTTGAACTGTTAATCACTTATATCTGCATAATTCTGTGAACAACATTTCAGTGGCACAACTTTTTAAATATTAAATTCTTTTACAAAATTTGGAAATTCTTTAATAATAAGTCTGTTCGATTACTTTTCCTGTAAAGTTCAGTAAAAACTACTCAGTAACAAAATTACAAATAGTAAGACAAATTTACAAAAAAGTAAACGAACAGAAAATTTGTAGGAATTATTAAATTAGATAAAATAGCTTGTTTTAAATATTAAAAAAAAATCAACTGGTCATTATGGAAAAGGAAAAAGTTAATTGAAATTATCGACCAAAAATAATTTAAATGTTTTTTAACTTCTTCCATAGTTAATTATTTAATAATTTTCACTTTCAATCCATAAACAATTAAAATTTAATTTAATTTTTGTTTTTGTTTTTGTTTACTAAAAATACAAGCATATTTTTTTAGTCATATGTTTTTTTCATCTTACAAATTCTTACTGGCAAAAATGTATCCAGTAAAAACTTGTATGTTCTTTGGCATCAAACTGTCACTTTACTCTCTCTTTTTACCAGTTTTTACTGCGTATTTGTCTAAACGAACACCTTCCAGTAAAAACTTGTACAAATTTTTGTGTTATCGAACAAACTTAATGTTATATTTTTTAATTATTAAATTTTGGCACTTTATTTATATTATTAGGCCTGTTTTTAAGCACCGGATTTATTTTTGGATTTATTTTGTTTCATTTAAAGTTGTATATATATCATCTTTCAACATAAAATATATTCGGGCTAGAGATCAGTTTGTTTCGCAAAAAAAGTCCATGCCTTGTGTTTTAACATGAAAATTTTTTTATTTTTATTTAAATCTAACTCCAATTAAATTTTATAAAAATTTAAAAAAATGTTCTAAACATATAAACACAGAAACTAAATTAAGCTAAACCCGTAATGAATTTATAAAAAATAAATGTGGTTTGGATTAAGTTTTATTCAATTCTAGGATTTGCATTTTTGCAAAATTGTATTTCACATCATATTAGCATATAAAAGCTAGCTATCGATCAAAAAACAATGTTTTTGCTTTCAATTTTTAACGAAATAATATAAATATAATAATCGAGCCGGCGATTTTATGAGAATGATAAATAAGTAGATCTTGCTGACATATTAAATTATTGTCAAAAAATCGTCATTTTGGAAGCAAAAGTCGTCAAATAGTCATTTAGTTATTTTGGGTATTAAATATCATCAAAATGACGACAAATCGTCAAACCTGGCAACTCTGCATGCGATTGCTACTAATACATACGTACATACATACTGTATTACAAAACAAAACAAAAAAACAACAACAACATTTTGTGGGTTTTTTTTTTGTTTTTAAGTGTTGATCATGACCATGTAGGTAACCGATTCTATGTGGTTATTAGTTGTAGTAACGCTATTTTCTTTTATTTCGGTAACGGTATTTTAGGGGAAACTATACTTCAGTTATTTCGGTAACGTGATTTTAGCGTTAACGGTATTTTAGCGTTAACGGTATTTTATTTATTTCGCTAACGGTATTTTAGCGGTAACGATATTTTAGATATTTCGGTAACTTTATTTTAGGGAAAAAGATTTTTCAATTATTTTGGTAACGGCATTTTAAGGATAACGTTATTTTAGTTATTCAGGTAATGTTAATGCACACCACAATTTTTAACCGCATTATGCCCGAGTTTAAATGACTGGCTAGTTTATGATCATACTTTGGGAAAATATATCTATTTACAGAAGTTTTTTTGTTCAGATCTTGTTAGATTATTTCGGTAACCGTATTTTAAGGTAACGGTATTTTACGGATAACGGTATTTCAAGAATATCGGTAACGGTATTTAAGCGATAACGATAGTCAGTTGAAAGGGGTTTGAATCCGAACGGTATTTCAGCGATATTGACAGCCATCCCTGCTTGCGTATATTCTTGTGTATAAGCATTGAATGTACGTATGTATGTATGATAATAAATAGTATAATTTAAAATTTGCTTCAAAATTTTTAGAGGTCTTCCCACATTTTCACTCATAACTTTTGAACGCGTTAACCGATTTTGATCATTTTCACTAGAAAACTGCTCATGATATCAACAAATAATTTGACTGAAAATTAGCAGTACCTCTTCTGTATTGTCGGAGTATTTTGTGTTTCCACAGACAGACGGACGGACAGACGGACATGGCTATATCGACTTCTCTATTCATGCTGATCAAGAATATATATAGTTTATGGGGTCCCAGAATTGTTTTAAAAGAATTACAAACATTTGACAAAGTGAATATACCCTCCTGCACTATGGGATGGAGGGTTTAAAAAAATTATTTCTGGGCAGGCTGTGGGATGGAATCAAAAAGACCGAAGATGAAATGTATGTCCAAAGAACGATATTGAACTGGATAACACATTTACAATGCGTGCAAATGGATTCTAGGTCACAATTTTTTTTAATCTTTAAAAATATGAAATTTCATAAAAAAAATGATTTCTGGGCAGGCTGTGGGATGGAATCAAAAAGTCCGAAATTAAAATGTATGTCCAAAGAATGGTATTGAACTGGATAACACATTTACAATGCGTGCAAATGGGTTCCAGGTCACAATTTTTTTTAATCTTTAAAAATATGAAATTTTATAAAAAAAATGTTTTCTGGGCAGGCTGTGGGATGGAATCAAAAAGTCCGAAGATGAAATGTATGTCAAAAGATGGTATTGAACCGGAGAACACATTTACAATGCGTGCAAATGGATTACAGGTCACAATTTTTTTTAATCTTTAGAAATATGAAATTTTATAAAAAAATTGATTTCTGGGCAGGCTGTGGGATGGAATCAAAAAGTCCGAAGATGAAAAGTATGTCCAAAGAACGGTATTGAACTGGATAACACATTTACAATGCGTGCAAATGGATTACAGGTCACAATTTTTTTAATCCTTACAAATAAGAAATTTTATAAAAAAAAAATGTTTTCTGGGCAGGCTGTAGGATGGAATCAAAAAGTCCGAAGATGAAATGTATGTCAAAAGAATGGTATTGCAATGCGTGCAAATGGATTCCAGGTCACAATTTTTTTAATGTTTAAAAATATAAAATTTTATAAAAAAAAAATGATTTCTGGGAGGGCTGTGGGATGGAATCAAAAAGTCCGAAGATGAAATGTATGTCAAAAGAATGGTATTGAACTGGACAACACATTTACAATACGTGCAAATGGATTCCAGGTCACATTTTCTTTTATACGATTTTATAAAAAATATACGATTTTATAAAAAAAAAAATGTTTTCTGGGCAGGGATGGAATCAAAAAGTCCGTAGATGAAATGTATGTCAAAAAAATGGTATTGAACTGGAGAACACGTTTACAATGCGCGCAAGTGGATTCCAGGTCACAATTTTTTTTTATCTTCAAAAATATAAAATTTTATAAAAAACAAAATGTTTTCTGGGCGGGCTGTGGGATGGAATCAAAACGTCCGAAAATGAAATGTATGTCAAAAGAATGGTATTGAACTGAAGAACACATTTACAATGTGCGCAAATGGATTCCAGGTCACAATTTTTTTTATCTTTAAAAATATAAAATTTTATAATGGAATCAAAAAGTCCGAAAATGAAATGTATGTCAAAAGAACGGTATTGGACTTGACAACACATTTACAATGCGTGCAAATGGATTCCAGGTCACAATTTTTTTTAATCTTTAAAAATATGAAATTTTATAAAAAAAAATGTTTTCTGGGCAGGCTGTGGGATGGAATCAAAAGTCCGAATATGAAATGTATGTCAAAATAATGGTATTGAACTGGAGAACTCATTTACAATGCGTGCAAATGGATTCCAGGTCACAATTTTTTTTTAATCTTTAAAAATATGAAATTTAAAAAAAAAAAAGTATTTTCTGGTCAGGCTGTGGGATGGAATCAAAAAGTCCGAAGATGAAATGTATGTCAAAAGAATGGTATTGAACTGGACAACACATTTACAATGCGTGCAAATGGATTCCAGGTAACAATTTTTTTTAATCTTTAAATATATAACATTTTTTAAAAAAAAATGTTTTCTGGGCAGGCTGTGGGATGGAATCAAAAAGTCCGAAGATGAAATATATGGCAAAAGAATGGTATTGAACTGGACAACATATTTACAATGCGTGCAAATGGATTCCAGGTCACAATTTTTTTTAATTTTTAAAAATATGAAATTTTATTAAAAAAAATAATGTTTCTGGGCAGGCTGTGGGATGGAATCAAAAAGTCCGAAGATGAAATGTATGTCAAAAGAATGGTATTGAAGTGGACAACACATTTACAATGCATGCAAATTGATTCCAGGTCACAATTTAATTAATCTTTAAAAATATGAAATTCTATCAAAAGTATGGTATTGCAAATTGATTCCAGGTCACAATTTTTTTTAATATTTAAAAATATAAAATTTTATAAAAAAAAAATGTTTCTGGGCAGGCTGTGGGATGGAATCAAAAAGTCCGAAGATGAAATGTGTTCATTTCATCACAAATGTTCACGGAATAGAGTACGCGCGAGACAAAATACACAAACACTTTCTTTTTGATGGTTTTATTAGAACTCAACTTTATTTACAATATTTAACTTACTTATATACTAAAATTAAAATATCCTTATCTGACTAGAAATGCAGGTAGCACAGCTTATGCATGTGCGTTTGCATTGTAATAAAAAATAATTATTAATATGAAAAGACTATTTAGGATTCTCTTAACAGATAAGAAAAAACCCATAGTCATAAATTTAGTGATTAACAAACTGCATGTATTATTTTATGATACATCATTAAGAAATAGTAGTTAGAAAACACTATTTAGGTTTTTCTTAACTATAATAAGGGTAGATCACTATATGATCTATTTTATAACACATCATAAAAAACCAATTTATGTGTGTTCTTAGAACTAAAAACTAATTACTTTTAAATTGAATAATATGTTATTTAAAAGTTGTTCAAGATTGTCTTTCAACATACAAATAAAAATATTACTTAATTATTTTAGTTCACCCTACATCAATCTAGGTAGCGCAATTGCAGTAGGCAAGTATCTCTGTGACATCTGACACGTTTTTCGTAGTATACAAACAACGGCTATGACGATGACGATGATAACGATCCATGTTGATATGCTTATTCCATAATGCGTAAGGTGATGTACATCAAGATTGGATGGGAAACCCAAAATATATTTTGCAGTTGGGATGGTTGGAATTTTGTAGGTTTCTATGTCTCCCATTAACTTTATGTGTGTTAAAGAGTGAATAGAAGTTGATAGATTTATAATAGGAAATACATAATTTAGTTCCGATTGGTAGACATCATATGCCCATAAATTAATTTCAGCTGTTTCTAGTTGACAGTCTGGATTCATTTTGAGGATTCCAGAGCCACTCAGGATGATATTTTGCGTCTTTGCGTTGCATTTTACTTCGGCTGCTGTTTGCTCGTACATTGAAAAGATCCATGTATTTGAAGAATGAGTTTGCCTCCAATAGTTGTGAAACTTTTTAATTTCTATCTCACAACTCGCTGGTATCTTCCTTGGCTTTAAAAACAGTTGCACTTCGCAGTTGTCAGTTTCTCTAATGTTGTAGAATGGATGAAATTGATGACAAAGTAAAATATTCTTCATCTTCTGGCAATGATCAAAGTTGTCCTCATTTTGAGCATAGAACATCGTTTTTCTTTCATCTATTAAAAGGTAACTGCTGCTGGGCCGAATAGTTATTGAAAACCCGTTATGAATAGTTGGAAACGTGTATACGGCATATGCGTTTAATAATTCACTATTTATCAATGGGATGCGAATATTAAACAGCACAAAATCAGCTGTTGTTGCGGTGGAAATTTGTGCTATTTTGGCGAGTTCTATCGGTTCATCAATAGGCAGCATCAGGCTTGATTTAATGCTGCGTTTAATAATATCGATTTGTTGCTTGAATTTATTTATTTGCAGCACTTCAGATAAAAAGCTTCCCGTTGAATTAAAAATTGTTCCAGTTATGCCCTTTTGCAATTCTTCAAAGGATTCCAATGCTGTTAACATATTTGTGATCGTAACGATCACTGCCTTCTCATCGATGACCTCATTTACTGCGCTTTTCAATGTAACCATTGAGCCACTCAATCTCTTTATGTTGTTGAAAACAACCTTGTTTTCTTCTTTAATCACATCCCACGTTATATCTTGGAGTGAGGATTGATTTTTTAATATATTTAGCATATAATCTGCATTTTGCGAATTGTTGCTGATTTTGTCAGCTAGAACTTTAGCATGGTCTTCATCCATCAGTCCAAATAGATTATTGTGGATACCGCCAATGAAGGGTAACAGCGATCTTTTTCTTCGGTTGCTTGCTGCCGACGACATTATTATCTCATGTCTGTTGATTACTCTCTCATACGCTGTTTGGAAATTCTGCACAAAAAATGACTCAAGTAACTTCGGCTTCTTCTCTTTGATTTTAGTTAAGGCTAACATGGCTTCATCTAACCTTGATTTTTCTGTGGCGTACTCTGTAATGTTGATGTGAACCACTATATTCCATGATGTTTTGGTTAAGCCCACTGCCTTTCCTTGTTCGAAGAATATCCCTGCCTCATTTTTAAATCTACTTATATCAAAATCTGACCTAACCGGACTTATAATTGCTAAGAGGGTTAACAGTACTGTTAACATATTTTTGTTTTTTATTTTTTTACAATCACCACTATTTTGGTGGTTTTGATTAATATTTCTTAAATTAGTATTTAAAGATGGAATGTCCATTCTTTTATTTAATTTTAAAGATGGATTGCCCATCCTTTTGATTACTTTTATCTTTGTAGAGTTGAAATCATTGGATGGTTTGTCTTGGTTTTCTTCATTAGGAAAATGGTTTTCTTCAATAGGAAAAGGACAAACATTGTGGACTGACCTTTTGGTTTCCCCATTGCTGGTCCTTACGTCTATCATTCTACATAAACCATCCGAACCCATTATGGTTCGGATGACCCTCCCCCGTCTCCATGTCATTGGAGGCGTATTATCGTCCTTTAGTAATACTAGAGTACCTGGTTTGATATTTGTATGTGGCTTGTTCCACTTGTACCTCTTTTGTAATTCGGACAAATACTCAACAGACCACCGTTTCCAAAACTCCTCTGCATTGGACTGTACGGCTTTCCAATGCTCACGTATGCCATGGTAACATTTGTTACTTGCAGAGTCAACAAATGTGGAAAATGATTCGCCAATCAAGAAGTGTCCCGGTGTCAAAACTTTGAAATCGTTCGGATCCTCTGACAATTGTGTTAACGGACGTGAATTTAATATTGACTCTATTTGCGTCATCAACGTATAAAGTTCCTCGTAAGTCATTGTCCCTTCAGTCACTCTATAAAAATGCTTTTTAACGGACTTTACGCATGCTTCCCATAATCCCCCCACATGCGGAGATCTGGCTGGTATATTGCTGCGTTGTGCACAAAACTTGTTTATCTCGGCCTTATGTTGCTCATTGGCAAACAAATGAAAAATTTCATTAAGGCTGTTAGCTGCCCCTACAAAGTTTGTACCATTGTCTGAATAAACTTTCAGTGGACAACCTCGCCTAGCAACAAATCTTTTTAATGCCCCTATAAACGCTGCAGAAGTTAAATCTGATACAGCTTCTAAATGAACTGCTTTTGTTGCAAAGCACACAAATACACAAACATATGATTTATCCGTCTTTTTTCCTCTAATTTTGTAATGAATTGTGATGGGTCCAAGAAAATCTATACCAACATTAAGGAAGGGGCGGGTTCGAATTACTCTATCTTCTGGTAAATTTCCCATTAATTGGTGCAAATTTGTTGGTTTTATTTTAAAACATCTGTAGCATTTACCAACTACTTTTTTAACTAACTGGCGGCCACGTAATGGCCAAAACTGTTGCCTTACTATTGCCAGTAACCCTTGCGGACCCACATGTAAATGCTGATTGTGTAAACCTTCTATAATTAATTCTACAATCTTGTCACTGTAAGGTAGAAGCATTGGGTGTTTTGCCTCATATGACAGGCTACTATTTTCTAATCTGCCTCCAACCCTTATAAGACCATTTATATCTAGTATTGGGCATAAAGTTTTTAAATGTGAAGATTTTCCTAAATTATTATTAGACTTTAATGCTTTTATTTCTTCCTTAAAATTATCACTTTGAATATCCTTAATTATTAATATTAAAGCCTTTTTTCTGTATTCTATAAATGTCAAAGGATTTCCTTTTCTAGCTTTGTTAACAAATTTTAATACGTATGCCATTACATTTTGAAAATATTTAAAACTATTTTTATGATTTATTTCTTTCCATACTGCTTCTTTCTTTTGAATTATTAAAATTTGTTTGGTATTTTTCTTAATCTCAGGTATTTCTTTTAGAGAAGAAAGTGATGGCTCCTTATACATTTTTTCTTTTAAAAATGTTGGACCTTCAAACCAAGCCCGGTTATTAAGAATTTCTTTACCTAACAATCCTCGTGATATTAAATCAGCAGGGTTTTCCTCTGATCTCACATGTTTCCATTTGGAAATCTCACTATTGGCTTGAATAAAACTTACTCTATTCGATATGAATATGTGTAATCGAGCTGGATCTAATTTAATCCAGCTTAAAACTATAGTTGAGTCTGTGTAATAGACTATCTCGTCAAATTTAATTTTCAAACTTTCAATTACCACTTTCATCAGGTCTATTAATAATACACTTGCACACAGTTCTAATCTTGGTAGTGTAATTGTTTTAGTTGGAGCCACCCTCGATTTTGATGCAGCTAAATGGGAAGAAATGATCCCAAACACGTCAACGGACCTTACATAAACTGCTGCACCATATGCCTTCATGGATGCATCACAGAACCCATGAAGTTCTATTTGTGTTGGTTTGACACAAATTATATGCCTTGGGACTTTAGCTTCATTAAGATATTTTAAATTTTCCCTTATCAATTTCCATTTCGAAGTGATTTCCTCAGGGATGCTTTCATCCCAATCAATTTTTAACTTCCATAAATCCTGTAACAATATTTTTGCAGCTGTTATTACTGGACCTATTAGGCCAAGTGGGTCGAATAATCTCGCAACTTCACTTAATATCTTTCTTTTAGTAACTTTTTCCTGTGATACCCATGTAGATTTGAGTCTTAACTCGTCTGATTTTGGATTCCATATAATACCTAATGCTTTAACAGACGTTAATTGTTCTGATTCAATCTGCAAATTTACCTCCATATCCTTTTCGTCAATATCATCTAACAATGACTTATCATTGGCGCACCACTTCCTTAATGGCATTCCAAATTCTAGCAGAATCTTATTTATATTTTTCCGTAGTGATTTTACTGATTCTAGACAGTCTCCTCCTGTCATTAGATCATCCATGTAAAAATCACTTTTAATCACAGCGGATTCTTTTGGAAATCTGAAATCTTTTGCAGGCATTTAACTGACAAATACGGAGCCGATGCTGTACCATATGTCACGGTTTTAAGTGCGTATGTTTTTATACTTTCATTGGGGTTCCAACGCCAAAATATCAATTGATATTTTTTATAAGCTTCAGTTACCCAAATTTGTCGGTACATTTTCTCAATGTCGGCAGAAAACACATAACGATGTTTTCTAAAACGTAATATAATGTTAAATAGATCCTCTTGAATTCTAGGACCGGTATGAATTATATCATTCAACGATATATTTGTAGTTGTTTTACACGATGCATCAAATACGACTCTTAATTTTGTAGAAGTGCTTTCCGGGCGTAAAACACAATGATGTGGTAAGTAATACCCACTAACTATTTGGAAATGGTCAGTCATAAGCTCCATATGACCCATTTTCAAATATTCTTTTAGAAAATCACTGTACTGAATTTTCAATTCTTGGTTCTTTTCCAGTTTTCTTTCAAGAGCGAAAAAACGTCTCTTAGCTATTAAGCTAGAATTTCCTAATTCTTCAGGTTTATTCTTGAATGGTAATGCCACTTGAAATTTGCCATCTGATAGTCTTCTAACGTTTTCGTTAAAATTTGTCTCACACTCCTTTTCTAATGCAGTTAGTATATTTATTTGTGGGATTTCCTCAATTTCCCAAAATTTTTCCAAAATCCTATCACAGGACTCACGTACTGTTGCAACTATATTTGGTTCTGGTTTGGAACCATCTACTTTTGTCATACAATACGCTACCCAGCCTAATTTTGTATTTTGTAATTTTGTGTTTGTCTTTTCATCCTGTATTTTACCATTACATATGAGATCAAATACAAATTGATTTGACAAAATAAGGTCTACCCTATCTGGAATATTATATCCGGGGTCAGCCAATTTGATAGTTTCTGGAAACTTGCCAGCCATCATTTTTATTCCTGGTACATTTGACACAAATTTCTCCATTACCACTGCATTGAGGAATGTTTCGTAATCAGTCACTTTTGACCTCATATTCAGTCCTACCTTTTCCTGAGCCGATGACTTTTTCATTTTTAAGCCTTCAAATTTTCTATCTATTTTGATACCCTTTAAATTTAATTTATTCTTAAATTCCTTGGAAATGATGTTAACCTGCGATCCCCCATCTAACAGAACCCGGCATTTTACCCATTGGTTGTCACCACTTCTTACTTCCACTATTGCTGTTGACAAAATTACTTCATCATCCTCTTCACTGTTTATTAAAACAGTCTTTTGAGGCACTTTTTCCCTATGAAGAAGGGAATGATGAGGATCATTGCACTTATTGCAACTAAAATTACTGGTACATATCTTCTTAGTATGACCAGTATTTAAGCATCTGGAACACACATTGTGTTCACTTACCTTATCCCATTTCTCTTTGCTGGGAAGGCTACGGAATTTGGTACATCTATATAATAAATGACCAACTGCACAATTTAATGGGCATTTCATTTTATTTATATTTTTTGAGGGATTTGCCCTTTGGCCTGCCCCCTGAGCATACTGAACTCCATACCTGGAAGGATTTGCAACATTTCGGCATACCTCCCCAGATCTTTTTTCACTTCCCGAAGGATTTGCCAAACTTTTGTCATTTCCAATGACTAGTTGGCTTGCCTCCAAGGAATAATGAATTTGTTTAAGGAATTCTAAGAGATTGTCCAATTTTGGCAGATCTCTAGATTTTCCTAAATGCTGCTCAAATTGGATTCTTAAATTTTCGTCCAATTTTCGCAGAAGCACGAAACACATAAATGCTTGATGTATTTCTTCGGCTTCCATTTTCATGGCTCCTAGAGCCTGTACACTCTCGTTTATAATTTCCATGAAGTTCTTTACACTTCGTTCATTATAAACTACCGACGGAGCGTCTAATATTGCATTGAAATACATTGAGGTTGTTGCCCTTTTGTTTGAGTAATGCTCTTTCAATATACTCCAGGCAGTCTCAAAGTTCTCGTCTTTAGCTGACATCTTAGAAATTTTCCTAGCTGCATCTCCTACTACTTTTGTCTTTAAAATACACATTTTTTGAATATTTGAAATAGGTTGATCGACTATCAACTCTTCAAATAATTCTCTAAATGTGTCCCATTCTACAATTTTTCCGCTAAATTTTGGAATGTCTATCAATGGTAATTTAAAAGGAAGGGACTTGGCATAGCTTTCTATGCCGGGTATTCCCTGATATCTGTCCCTCAAGGAGTAGAAGACCTCCGTTAACTCATCGTCCGGAAATTCTTCTAAGTACATCGTCCGGAAATTCTTCCCATATTTAAAAATTTTGGAGTCTAACTCATCCAAAATATATTTGAATTTACGAAGCAGTCCCCGATTTCTAGGAATTTGTTCCTCTTCTTTGGCTACTTGAATCGCGGTCATGTCGATTTGTGAATAAAATAAAACTTCTAAATAAAATATAGTTTAATACGGAAAAATATTTCCGCTTTATATAAAACAAAATGTCAAAAAAAAATATATGAAAAATTTAAAAAAATTAAACTCACCTATTTGCCTTTTTTTCACTTTCACTTTATTATTATTTTTTTTTTTTTATTGAAGATGCGTGTCTTCATCAACTAAAGATTATTTCAAGTTCCTTACCACTGGTGGGGGGAAACTTGAAATGTCAATAATGTTTTTAGGGGTCACCAAATGTTCATTTCATCACAAATGTTCACGGAATAGAGTACGCGCGAGACAAAATACACAAACACTTTCTTTTTGATGGTTTTATTAGAACTCAACTTTATTTACAATATTTAACTTACTTATATACTAAAATTAAAATATCCTTATCTGACTAGAAATGCAGGTGCACAGCTTATGCATGTGCGTTTGCATTGTAATAAAAAATAATTATTAATATGAAAAGACTATTTAGGATTCTCTTAACAGATAAGAAAAAACCCATAGTCATAAATTTAGTGATTAACAAACTGCATGTATTATTTTATGATACATCATTAAGAAATAGTAGTTAGAAAACACTATTTAGGTTTTTCTTAACTATAATAAGGGTAGATCACTATATGATCTATTTTATAACACATCATAAAAAACCAATTTATGTGTGTTCTTAGAAGTAAAAACTAATTACTTTTAAATTGAATAATATGTTATTTAAAAGTTGTTCAAGATTGAACAAAATGTATGTCAAAAGAATGGTATTGAACTGGACAACATATTTACAATGCGTGCAAATGGATTCTAGGTCACAATTTTTTTTAATCTTTAATTTTAAATAGAAACTTGGCAAAACTTAAGTTTTTCCACAATTTATGTGATAAGTTATCGCTACTTTTGCAGCGTTTTCCACGTGCAAAAATGCAACCCTTTATTTAAGCCCGTATGACACTGTATAGTTTTTGTATAGTTTCAAGATGTATTGGGAGAAAGAAACAACATTAATGTGCGAATGAAACATATATACAATTTGTAAACTTGGATCATATTTAAATTGTGCACAAAACCACAAAGTGCAATATTTTTATACATTTTCTTTTTTTAATTGTACTATTATTTGTTTACAAAAAAACTGACAACAAACTTATTTGCCTGTGAGAATTGTCAAGATAAAGTTCAAAATTTTCGTTTGCACTTTTGACAGATATCCCAATTTTTCGCTGATTTATCGATAACAAAAGTATTTGTTTTGACATTTACTACAATTTGGCACTATGTGTTCGTACTCTTTACACTAGTTAAAAAATTGAGTAACAATATATTTGTACTGCTTTAATTTAGATTGTCAATACAAAAACTGCAGTGTCATACGGGCTTTAAGCCCGTATGACACTGTATAGTTTTTGTATAGTTTCAAGATGTATTGGGAGAAAGAAACAACATTAATGTGCGAATGAAACATATATACAATTTGTAAACTTGGATCATATTTAAATTGTGCACAAAACCACAAAGTGCAATATTTTTATTCATTTTCTTTTGTTAATTGTACTATTATTTGTTTACAAAAAACTGACAACAAACTTATTTGCCTGTGAGAAATGTCAAGATAAAGTTCAAAATTTTCGTTTGCACTTTTGACAGATATCCCAATTTTTCGCTGATTTATCGATAACAAAAGTATTTGTTTTGACATTTACTTCAATTTGGCACTATGTGTTCGTACTCTTTACACTAGTTAAAAAATTGAGTAACAATATATTTGTACTGCTTTAATTTAGATTGTCAATACAAAAACTATACAGTGTCATACGGGCTTTAGTCACTGGACATATTTCCCATAATACATTCCTTCATTCTACAACTCGTCAGCTTATTATTGGTTTGACCTATACTCCAAAAAGTCGAAATTGAAAACGATTAAGGATTACACAAATTTTTCTTTAAATCTACATGATAAATATTTGTTTTTTCCATTAATTACGGCATATATTCTTAACAAAACTAAAACATTTTACACTTTTATATAAATTAAATTAAAAGTTATTACGTTTTTATGAAAAATAAATATTTTTCTGCTGCACGCTTAACAGCTGTAATTGAATCGACCTAGTAATAAGTTGACGAACTGTGCTATTCCTATAAGTAAAAGGTATCGAAAAGCACCAAAATTTCAACGGTGCTAATAAACCAAAATGTTGAAGTGTGTTTTATTTATAGAAAAATCTTATTTCGAGAAAAAAACGTAGGTATATTTAATTGTTTCTAAAAATCCATATGATTTATAGTAAGATACATTATAATACAATATGTAAAAGTATTAAGTTATATACGAATATAATACGAAATATCTGATATTTTGTAAGTAATTTTTGAATAAATGAAGTTTTACATTTGAAGTAAATAAAGCAAACATTTGCTTTAAGATTTATAAATTGTTTGAGGAAGTACTAAAAACAAGACTTTAGCGGGAAAATATGTTCTATTGAGCCAAATACATTTTGTTTAAAGTTTTCTTTACCAAATTGATTTGAGCTATTCAGATAGATATGCTTTTCCTCTACTTCTACCAGTTTTTCTCTAGTGTAAATGACGTCAAGTCAAATAGAAATAGAATTATACTTAACTGTTAAGGTGTGAACGCCTTATAAAACTCTGAAAAGGTAGTCTCCTTAATTTTTCCAGTGCATCTTTAAATGCAAACAAATTTTAAAAGAATATTTTTAATCATTATTCCTATTTAAAAACTCATAATTCCCAGTAGAAGATAATACTACGTTTCCACTAAACGTTTTTTGAAATAAGTATTTTGAAAATAAGTATTTTGCCAAAACACGTATTTAACATTTTTATTTCATTACATAAGTTCTTTATTCTTTCCAACTGTATAGACGAGCAACAGAAAAAGTCATATTAAAAAAAAGTTCATATGGAGCACAAAACAAGAATATTTCTTTTTCATGAAAACTTAATAACTTTTAATTTAATTTATATAAAAGTGTAAAATGGTTTAGCTTTGTATATATGAATATATGCCGTAATTAATGGAAAAAACAAATATTTATCATGTAGATTTAAAGAAAAATTTGTGTAAACCTTAATCGTTTTTCACAAATTCCACTTTTTGGAGTATAGGTCAAACCAATAATAAGGTGACGAGTTGTAGAATGAAGGAATGTATTATGGAAAGTATGTCTTGTGACTAAATAAAGGGTTGCATTTTTGAACGTGGAAAACACTGCAAAAGTATGCGACAACTTATCACATAAATTGTGGAAAAACTTAAGTTTTGCCAAGTTTCTATTTATTTCGTTTAAATTAAAGATTAAAAAAATTGTGACCTGTAATCTATTTGCGCGCATTGTAAATGTGTTCTCCAGTTCAATACCATTCTTTTCATATACATTTGATCTTGGACTTTTTGATTCCATCCCACAGCCTGCCCAGAAACATTTTTTTTTTATAAAATTTCATATTTTTAAAGATTAAGAAAAATTGTGACCTGGAATCCATTTGCACGCATTGTAAATATATTCTCCAGTTCAATACCATTCTTTTGATATACATTTCATCTTCTTTTGATTTCATCCCACAGCCTGCCCAGAAAACATTTTTTTTTATAAAATTTCATATTTTTAAAGATTAAAAAAAATTGTGACCTGGAATCCATTTGCACGCATTGTAAATGTGTTCTCCAGTTCAATACCATTCTTTTGACATACATTTCATCTTCGGACTTTTGATTCCATCCCACAGCCTGCCCAGAAAACATTTTTTTTTTATAAAATTTCATATTTTTAAAGATTAAAAAAAATTGTGACCTGGAATCCATTTGCACGCATTGCAAATGTGTTCTCCAGTTCAATACCATTCTTTTGATATACATTTCATCTTCGGACTTTTTGATTTCATCACAGGGTCTGTGTCGGAATCTTTCATATAATATAATAAAAGTTACGAATTTGGGGTTTTCTTTACAGTTTTTTAATTTATTGTTACAAATACAGGTTATTTGGTATGAAAATAGGCTAGTTTTAAATTTCCAATTCGATGGTGTCACTCCCATGGATATCGGACATTATTTGGAGGATTTGTGGAACAGCTGTCAACTTGTGGGGCATTGCCATATCAAAATACGTTGCTAATTATTAAAAAAAGCGTTGCTATCTACACGCACGTATTTTGACTCCATTTGGCGAAAAACGGACTAATGAATCTGACAACCCTGGTGGTGACATTACTTGAAAAAAATGACAGATTCCTATACTGAATACATCTCTGTGTTAGGGAATGCCACCATCTTATGACCATACTTACAATAATCATTGCCATATTGTTTAGAGTTGACAACTTTTTGACAACATTTTTTTGTTCTTGCATCTTGCAGATGGCATCTGTTTCCGGTTAAATTTTTGTCGCTTCTAACGTCTCGTGTGGAGATAATTTTTTAAACGCCAATTAAAAATATGGATAACTCGGGAAATAATCGATATGAATTATTATTCATGGACGAAGATACCGGCTCTGCAACACAGGCGCAAACCGAATCTGCTGCTCCAAAAAAGAAGCAACCAAGCACAGTAGGTGCTTCTACTGCTAAAAAGGCATCTACAGCAGCAACTAACAAGAAAGCTCCCAATGCTGAAAAAGAAAACAAGTCTGGTACCCTTAACAAAAACGATATGGTGACGAAGAAGGCGACGGGTGCTCCTGATGTTGGTCAAGGTAAAGTGAAACAAGGCACGACTAGAGCGACCGTAAATAACACTCGCTCTGCCGGCGGGGAAGGTGGCGATGCACGCAGGGTCGCTTTTAAGTCTCAGAATGGAGAAGTACGTGAGCAACGAAACAACCGTCGTAATTTTCGCGAAGGAGGATCGCAGCAAGGAGTAGAATTTGCCAATGAACAACGAGAGCCACGCCAATTCAGAGATCGTGAAAATCGTGGTCCTCCACGTAACCGTGAAGGAGTATATCGTGGTGGAAAACGTGAATTCGATAGACAATCTGGTTCCGATAAGACAGGTATGTAATCGAAAAATGTTGGAGTTTTTAAATAGTTAAATAAAAAATTAAATAAGATAACGGAATTTTATAACGCCATTTTATTGTTATTACTAATATATATTTGTTTGCTCGTGTTTTTTTTTTTTTTTACGAATGTATAACATGCAAACCTTAAAAACAGCGGACAATTTCAAAAATTATTTTAAATCTACACTGCACAGTGGGGTGTATCACAAATATTTTGGCATAAATTCGGTTTACCGACACCTCACCAAAATAAATGAAATTTTGTCCTTTAATAGAAGAGACCACGCTGAGTCGAAATAAAAAAAAAATTTTGCGTCGCTCACGCCCCCTTTTCAGTGGGCGGGGCTCCAAAGTTTGAAATGAAATTGCAAATAACTTCAAAACTACTTGTCCGATCTTAACAAAATTGGCGTCGTTGGAAAGGTCTCGAAAATATCTTCCAATGAGGTATATAATGTCCCAAAATATTAACCCCTTGCTGCCCAAATAAAGCATTTTTGTTTTTTTTTATGATTTTTTTTTTTTTAACGCTCTTTTTGTTAAATAACGCCTATATAAGTACATAAAAAGTGTATAAAGAGGAAAAGTCTGTTTTATAAGCTTTCATAAAAGGTGCAACATGACCCCATAGGTCTTGAAATGAAGTAGTTATTAAGGGTTAAAGTTGACCATTAATAGGCAAAACTATGATTTTTGCAAGATTTTGAAAATTAGATTTTGTTGTATGGTATGGTTTAAGATTTTGTATGCAAAAGAAAACTTGTAAATATGCCAATATTTCTGCGGCCCGGGCGAAGCCTCAGCGAAGCCGGTGGGAGGACTGGTGGGAGGAGAAAACCCCTAAGCCCGGCCGAAGGCCGGCTATGCAGAAAAACTTTATTCTACAAACATAGTTTAACATAGCCCACACTTGAATAAATTGCAAAAAAAAGCTTGTGTTATTTATACAAAACTTGTATAAACCGGAAATTAGAAATTAGAAAATTAGATTTTGTTGTATGGTATGGTTTAAGATTTTGTATACAAAAGGAAACTTGTAAATATGCCAAAATTTCTGCGGCCCGGGGCGAAGCCTCAGCGAAGCCGGTGGGAGGACTGGTGGGAGGAGAAAACCCCTAAGCCCGGCCAAAGGCCGGTTACGCAGAAAAACTATTTTGCAAAGACCCATATATGGTCACGTCGATATATGGTTCAAAATTTGAAAAAGGGTGTGTAAAAAAAATCATTATGCTTTTTTTGGGCAGTAAAGGGTTAATATTTTAGGACATTATATACACCATTGGAAAGATATTTTTGAGATCTTTCCGCCTGAGAAATATGGTCACGTCGATATATGGCTCAAATTTTGAAAAAAGGACGTTTAAAAAAAAAAAATATAAAAAAACAAAAATTGTTTTATTTGGGCAGCAAAGGGTTAATATTTTAGGACATTTTATACTCCATTGGAAAGATATTTTCAAGACCTTTCCAACGACGCCAGTTTTGTTAAGATCAGATAAGTAGTTTTGAAGTTATTTCGGGTTTCATTTCAAACTTTGGAGCCCCGCCCACTGAAAAGGGGGCGGAGCGACGCAAAAAAAAATTTTTTTTGGACTCTGTGGGGTCAAATGTTCAAGGTCAAAAAATTTCAAAAAATTCTGAGAGGTGTCGGTAAACTGAATTTGTTCCTCAAAATCTTGCAAAAATCATAGTTTTGCCTATTAATGGTCAACTTTAACCCTTAATAACTACTTCATTTCAAGACCTATGGGGTCATGTTGCACCTTTTATGAAAGCTTATAAAACAGACTTTCCCTTTTTATACACTATTTATGTACTTATATAGGCGTTATTTAACAAAAAGAGCGTTAAAAAAAAAATCATAAAAAAAACAAAAATGCTTTATTTGGGCAGCAAGGGGTTAATATTATTTGCAATTTCATTTCAAACTTTGGAGCCCCGCCCACTGAAAAGGGGGCGTGAGCGACGCAAAATTTTTTTTTATTTCGACTCAGCGTGGTCTCTTCTATTAAAGGACAAAATTTCATTTATTTTGGTGAGGTGTCGGTAAACCAAATTTATGCCGGGACATTATATACCTCATTGGAAAGATATTTTCGAGACCCAATTTTGTTAAGATCGGACAAGTAGTTTTGAAGTTATTTGCAATTTCATTTCAAACTTTGGAGCCCCGCCCACTGAAAAGGAGGCGTGAGCGACGCAAAATTTTTTTTTATTTCGACTCAGCGTGGTCTCTTCTATTAAAGGACAAAATTTCATTTATTTTGGTGAGGTGTCGGTAAACCGAATTTATGCCCAATCTTCTTTAATTATTCATTCGTTGAAATTTAATTTATTCGTAATAATTTAAAATAATATAATTTAATAATATACATATATAATATAAAATAATATAATTTAAAATAATATATAAATAGTTCTTTATTCCACATTATTTATTTATTATTTTACGAAATATTTTCGATACACAACACTTGAGAAGCCGAATACGAATAAAGAAAATTAAGAAGAATACGAACGATAGCAAAAAGAAATGTCAAAAAATATCTTGAAAAACGAAAACCGTGCAATTTTTGCTACCCCGCTTGCTTCTCTACCCCGTTTGCCCACAAACAATAATTGCACGCAACGTTGCATGCAAAAAATTGCTCCGTTTAAATGGCCTCATAAATATATATACATTTCATTTAATTACACCTAGCATTACACTAATAAGTAATATTATTCTATTTAATAAGATTTAAGCAATAGTAGCCACCAAATCCTGTGGTTTGGTTCTCTTTAGTCTTCTCGAGTAGATTTCATCTAGACGTAAAATATTAGCTTCTGGTTTTATGTGGCTCTGAAGTCTATCCGCATGTTTAGTTGCAAACAGCCTTATAACTTCGTCGACTTTCATTACACCAAGATCTCTATGTAGATCGTCAATTCTAACATAGTATGGATCATTAACTGAATTAACTGAATAATTTCAATATGATTTTTAGCTGCACAACCCCACATCTGAACTCCATAAATCCAAACAGGTTTTAGTATTTGATTGTAAATAAGTAATTTGTTTTCTATTGATACCATAGAGTTTCTTCCAATTAACCATTTCAGCTTATTGAATTTCAAATTAAGTTCTGTTTCCTTCATTTTGATATGAGCCGACCATCTAAGTTTCGCATCAAGCGTCATTCCAAGATATTTTGCGCAGTTGGCATATGGGACTGTAGAGTTTGATATTTTAATTGGTTTATACGAAATTTGTTTATTGGTAAAATTAACATGGGTTGATTTACATTCATTTAATTAATTTTCCATGTGTCTGTCCATTCAACTATTTTAACTACAGATGCTTGTAATTTAGAAGAAGATTCCTCTTCATTATCACCAATCGATAGTATAAAGGTGTCGTCTGCAAATGTTGCTATTTTACTGTTGTTTGGTAGAGGGGGTATATCTGCTGTATATAACACGTATAAATAGGACCAAGAATACTGCCTTGTGGGACTCCAGCTCTAATTTCTTTTATCTCTGAATATTGCTGCCTTTGTTTTACTCTAAAATAACGATCGTTCATATAGGAATCAAGCAAACATGTATATTGTATTGGAAGTTGTGTTTTGAGCTTATAATTTAACCCGTTGTGCCATACCTTATCGAAGGCCTGAGCCACGTCTAAGAAGATAGCTGAACACACTTGTTTTTGTTCTAACGCTTCTTCAATTGTATGAGCTATTCGATGAACTTGGTCAATTGTTGAGTGTTTTTCTCTAAAGCCAAATTGATGAGATGGTATCAGTTGTTTGCATGAAATATTTTTTTTTAATCTTTTTGAAAATAATTTTTCAAAAAGTTTTCCCATTACCGGTAGTAAAGATATCGGTCAATAAGATGAAACATCATTGGCGTTTTTACCAGGCTTTTGTATCATTATTACATCGGAAACTTTCCAGTTTAAAGGAAAATATTTTAAGTTTAAACAAGCATTCATTATGGCGTTAAGATTGATAAGGGCTTTATGTGGTAGATTTTTAAGAACATCAGCAGTTATTAGGTCAAAACCAGGACTTTTTTATTCTTTAGATTTGCTATTTCTTCAACCGTTTCTAAAATTGTAAATGGTTCTATGTCTGTCATTTCTTGAACAGTGCAAGACATATTAAGACCTCTTATTATATCATAAGGTTGAAAAGTGGTATGTAAATGTTGGGCAAATACTTCAGCTTTTCAGCGTCAGATTTTGCCCATAGACCATTTTGCTTCTTGATTGGGGGATTATGAAGGATAGGACGTTTTAAACATGATGTAGTTTTCCATAAAGATTAGTCATTTATTTTCTCTGAGGATAAGTTTTGCATTTTTATATTAAAATTTTTGTTTTTATATTCTTTTATTTTTTCTTGAAGAAGCTTTGTTAAATAATTTAGTTGCGTTTTTATCGGAGGAAATCTGGATGTTTGCCATTTTTTTCTTTTCTCTTTTATAAGCTCTAGAATTTCTGGAGAGTATGGTTGCTGAAAGATTTTTGGTTTATATTTTGGTGTACTAAGCCAGGCAGCTTGTTGTACTTGAGATGTGAGTTTTACGCTTTCATATTCAATGGGTTCAGTGGTTTGAAAATCCAAGGCAACACTAATATTATTTTCCAATTTGAACTTGAAATACTCCCAATCGGTTGATTTATTCGAAAGGTATAGATTTTCCTCTGGAGTTTTTGGTTCACCATCAATATAAAGATAAATTGGTGAATGGTCAGAATTTAAATCTGCACTGTCTTCAACATTCATAATATTTTTGGGAATATGCCTGGTTACAAAAAAGTCGATTAGGTCTGGAACTTTATTTGTGTCAGTTGGCCAGTATGTTGGATTGCCTGTTGATAAAATTTCACATCCCAATTGCTTTACCGCTTTCCATAAGTTACGTCCTTTTGTTGTGGTTAAGCGTGAGCCCCATTTTATATTTTTAGCGTTAAAGTCTCCTCCAATTATAAATCTACCTTTATGTTTGTTGAACAAAGAAATGTATTTTTCTTCTGTAATTGTATGCCTTGGTGGGCTATATAATGCGGATATCATTAGTTCTGACCCATTTAATGTTGTGGTTATAGTGGTTGCCTGAAATTCTTCGCAGCATATTTTTTCATTTTCATAATGCTCAATTGATTTTTTAATTATAACTGCGCTGCCTCCTCTAGCGTTATTTAAAGGATGATTTGTGCAATATAAATAATAGTTTTTAAAAGAGGTAAACATTTGGTTGGTCAGATGAGTTTCTGATATAAGGCATATATCAATTATGTTCCTATGAAGGATTACTTCGAGCTCGTTTTTGTGATTCAAAAGACCATTAGTTTTGACAACGAAATTTGTTTAAAGTATAACAAAACATTTAAAAATGAGTAAATCTCAAAAAGATATTTTAGGCATTTTGTTTTTCTCAAAAATGTGAAATATTGAATTCAATTATCTTTTGAAAAAATTTGATAGCTTAAATTTTGTTATTTTTACTACAATATAAAATGAATTTAATAAAAATTCTTGTGTTTGTACTCGAAATCAAAGAATTCAATCTTAAAATGTACTCAATTTCTTCAAATACACGGTATTCTTCTAACTTCGTCCAAACATAGCTTTTTGGCCGAACTCTGAAGCCGAATACTCAGTCGGATAATAGAAATTATATATCCCAGTTATTGTTTTTTAAGGTATGTGTAAATTGTCGGATTTACTTTATTTCTTCCTATATCAAATTTTTTTCTGCTTTAATAAAAACAATAGCAACTAATTAATTTTTTTATATTTATTGTTTAAAGTTAAAATTTGCGTAAAAAAATTGTCAAATTCGGAGGGGTCTGGGTGGAGAACAGTAACCAACTGCCCGTTTATATATATAAAGGGTCCGCCAAATAACTTTTTTTTTTTGAAAATGCTATAAAAAAAAAACTGAATATTTTCTCAAATTTCTTTTTTTCTTTGAAAGTACAATCCTTCCGGTTAATAATGGAAAATAATTTTATTCAAATGGCTGCATCGGCTGGTCATGCAGTAGAATACACGATTGGTCCAATTTTTAAGCACATTATCGATTGTGTGCAGCTGTATTTCCTCCTCTTCAATTTTTGTAAACAAAAATTCGTTCAACATGGCCCGATAACGATCGCCATTGACTGTAACGGCCACTTTAGTTAAATTAAGCTTGATATGATTATATATAATTATATATGTGGAAATATGTAACGATATGTATTTCCATCTTATACTTATTTTTACGAAAATTTTAAATGTAGCTCTATATAACATCATATGCCATTATATCTTATGTTACATGATCTCTTCATATATACTTGATATAGCTTATTATGAGATCATATATGCTTTAATGTACATTAAAATCATACATAGGGAGCCATCGTATAAAAAATATGGCTAAATCCTGGTAAGAGGACAGGTAGGGAAAGAATAAAACTTGTTAAAAAAAAAATAGTGTAAAATTTAACCCACTTTCAGGACGGCTCAAAAGTCTTCAAATTTACTCATTCGGAAAAACTGCACGAAAAATATTTATGTTTCAGACCACTCACCTTTGTTACAGGTATGATTTTGTGAAATGGATATAAATACGCATTTTACAGTTTTATGAAATAACCTTACTTGAAATATCTATTCTTTTCAACTAAAAATGATGAGTTTTATGTAGAAGTTAATTTAAAAAGTATTTTATTAAAAAACATGTATTAATTATTTAATATCAGTGATTAATGCATAAGTGCCAAGTATGGGGGAAAATATATACGATATTAATACAAACACCTGAAATATTGAATGCGTGAAGTTTCATTGACATTGGACTAAGGAATCGGGGGTCAGTCTTTATGAGTAAACGAATCATTTTAAGTCAGAAGATCGTAAAAAAAGGTCCAAGTTTATAGATTAAGGACCTATTACAGAATGTCCAGTTAAAATTTAACAAACAGTTAAATTGAATATTTTTATGAGAACCAATAACAAATGTGTCAGTTAAAGTCCCAGTTAGTAGCTAAAGGGACATTGTGAAAATGAGGCTAAATAATATTTATGACTAAAAGCGTCATTTTAAGTCAGAAAATCTAGAACCAAGAAAAAAAATCTGTTACTTTTATATTTAATTGTATATGGCGTCACATATGAGGAGCCGCAGAACAAAACGTACTTTTTTGTTCATATACATTTTTTGGGGAATTGAGGTTTATCTAATCCTCCTTATTCTTTTAAAAAATCCAATTTTTTGCTTAATTCTGTATTAATTATAAAGCCGAGGTATGGTTAACAACCTTTTCAATTATTTTATCAATAAATTTATTTCTAAAAATATTGCCATAACTCTTTTCAATACTTTTCCACTTATTTATTACGTAGTGTACTGCAGTTTCACATGAGATTTTTTTCGGAAACCAAATTTATATTTTGACAAAACCGAATTATTTTCAATACATTTTCCTAGTTGTATTTTTACAACCTTTTCTAATTTTTTAGGATGTTTTTATAGTATTTATTGGTCGGTATTCTTCACATTTATTTGTTTTCGCAACTTTCTCAATTGGTGTTACCCAGAGCTTCGAATGAATTAATTCGATTTGAGCTTAACTTAATTCAGAATTAAAAAATGCTTACATTTCATTCCGTTATTCCATTCATTCAGAAGCAGAATTCCTAACTTGAATGAATTCAATAATATGTTCATTCAACATTTTACTAATTGAATGAAAAAAGTTTAGTATCATTCATTTAATTCAAAGAAGTTTGACAATAACACACAAATAAAAACGTAACACACAAGCAATAACAAAGCATAAAACAATAACAAAACATAAAACCTTTTGGTTGTAGACTAATTATAAGTTATTTGCTTTTGTTTAATGTAAATATTTCAGTTAAATTATGACGACTTGTTAATCATTTGAATAATTGAATGAATGAAAGCTAATATTTCTTCATTCACCCTTTTACTAAATGAATTAAGAAAATTTTAATCATTCAAGAAAGAATTCATTCAAAATAGAATTCATTCCTTAAGAATGTTTTCTTTGCATTTTCTAATTTTACTTTGTAAATATTTCTAGCTAAATTGTAGTTTTCCCAAGCTTCATTCGTATTTTCATATTTTGGCATTTGACGATTTCTTCGTTTTTTAACTGTCTTAATTCGTGATTAAACCATTTATTAACATTATTTTGGTCTTTAATTAATTCTTTTTACGGTAAACTTGTTTATTGTTTGCTCAAAACTTCTACCACAAACATTTTCGTTTAAGTCTTTATTGGCCTCATATTTCAATATTGCATTAATTTCTCTGTAGAACAGTTCTTTATTGTATTTAAGAGTTTCTACTTGTTTGTTAGATGCTTTTTAATGGTTATTATTTTCATTTCTAATTATAATGTCAATTATTTCGTGATCTGATATTTTATTTGTTTTTCTGTTTTGTACTGATATTTTATCACTATTTGTAATTACATAATTTAATTACTATAAATGCAATTAATGTTTATCCCGATGAAAATAAATTTAAATAACAAATATGCAGGTGCTTGTGCAAATTTAAATGTAACTGACACTAATAGAAAACATATGATTTTCTATTGTTGATTTACTTGAATAAACGTCACTACATTGCTAGGTCTGTCAAAAAAACAGAGTAGTATTTGGAAGATGACAAAGCCAATTGTGACAATTTTTTGTTGTTGTTTTTGTTTTTTTTTTGATATTTTAAGTTTTGAATCTCGCTCCTAGACGAGGACAAGAAATTCTCATTGAGTTTGTGATTTAACATAACAAATATCTCTAGAAATTATAATAACAAAGTCCCCTGAAGATTTCCTTAGGCAGGAATGAAATCCGGATAGGGACACGCCTACATCAGATTGCTTTTCACAATTTGTTAAATAAGTTTGGGACTTTAGCACATTTAATTACTATAAATAATCTATTATTGTTCTAGTATTTTTTGTTATTCTAGTATGACTATTTTCTAGGGTCTTCAAATTACTCGGGTTTGGTTTTGTTTGAGGTTTTTAACTTACTCGATTAAGCGAGTAAGATTTTAAAATTACTCGAGTAACTCGAACAATTTCAATAGTTTTCCTTAAAAATTCATAATAAAACACAAAATAAATACAAAATCGGGAGTTCCGAAATGTATTTTACCAAAAAAAAAAAACGATGGAAAAAAATTTTAAATTAAAAAAATATTGTAAACAATATAATGCCCTACTACACATATATAATTACCGTGTTAATTTACATATTATAATATGTAAATTAACACGGTAACTGACACATTGCTCTATATGTTATACTACGTTCGTTCACACTAAACCCCAAAATACGTTTTATTTTAAAAAAATACTAAACAGTTTTAAGTTTTTTTAATGAAATATGAACTGAAATAGAACATATTTTTATTTACTCGGTTAACTCAATTAATCGCCCAAAATTGTTAGACTATTTCGTTACTCGAAATTGATCATTTTAATTTACTCGAACAGTTGTTTGATTAAAATTCATCGATTAATCGAGTAACGGTTAACCGATTGAATACCCTACTATTTACGATCTGTTTTAGGCGGTTGTCATTTAAACATCTTTCAATTCGGTTTTTGTAATTTTCATTTCTTGACCAGTCTATGTTAGAGTCTCCCGTTATTAAAATATCACAGTTTTTTTTTGTATAATATCCTCGATGGTTTGTTCGAAAATATCACAAAAATCCGATACTTGATCACCGAGTAGATCTATATAATGCTGCAACAATCATATTAATATTTTTATGCTTGGCTGTACAAACTACAATCCAGTATTTCGAATTTTTACTTTTTCATAATTTGTTACCACGTTCCATGATTTTTTGAAGTATATAATTACACCTCCTGTCCGTGTAGAGTCGGACAATGTTATTATTTGATTATAGTTTTGTATTATTTCTTCATCATTTGTATTTTCGGTTAATAATATTTCCACTTGATTAAAATATGTGTGAGACCTTGTACTGGTGCCATCAATGTTTTTATTTTACCTTTTCCAGTTTTTATTTTTCTGACATTGAAAATAAATACTTCCATGTCCTTATATGTACTAAATTCTTAAAAAAAAGCCTGAACACGAACAAAAAACAGTGGTGATTTTTATTTGTTTATCAATTCTCAATACATAACAAACTTAAACTATAATAAACAATAGTTAACAATAATAATTTTTTTATATATATATACAAAGTCCCTTAATCGGGCTCTAGTATTATTACTATAATAATTAGTTTTGATTTTTAAATTTTCTGTAAATAAATAACGTACTTCAAATGAAGAATATATAACTAATTGATTTCTGTAATGAAAAAAATTTTTCAAAAACATTACATCAATATAAGCAAAAATAAAAACAATGTCTAAAACATAAAAGAAAAGGGTTATAAAGGATTTATTATGCAAGCCACCATTATTTGTTATTGAGTTGCAGTTTACTGCTTTAATGTTAGCACGTCTATACATTAGAGCGACTCAAGTTGTATGGAAGCGAAATTCGTGCGAGGTGTACCCCCCTCAAAATGAACATTGGTATTTTTTATGATGACATCTAAAATATTTCGGCTCTAGCTTTGACCTCTCGTGAGCTGGACCATTTTGAAAAAGGTAAACATTTTTGCATGTTTTGTTAATTTAAGAATCTGTTTCCTTACCAACATATACAATATGGGTATCATAAGAAAGGTTTTTTTAAGGCGCGTCCAACTGTATATACAATTTGTCCAAGGACGATCATCCATGTCCTTTTTTTAAGGATAGTCTGTAAAAAAAACGGTTTTTGAATTTTTTGATTCGGGTTGTTTGTAATAAAAATGCCAAATTAACATATTTTAATTTTTAGTCGATTTAATTAAATACGGGTCTCAGCTTTTTTTGAAATTCGTGCTAGTTCGCGTTTTGACAAAAATGCAATGGGGTGGTAACTCTTCGTTTTAAAAAGGACAATATGGGTATCAAATTTTTTCTTTTGTCAAGTATATCATCTTTGTATGTAAATAATTTAGATTTTTGCAAATTAGATGCATTTTACACGGTGCTCTGGAATATATATAAATGCAATTTTGTGGTAACTCTCATATGATAGTGGATTTAGTTTATAGATCATGTATGCATGAAAATAAGACTAAAGAAAGAAAAAAAAAATGATTTACGACTTTTTGGCGGCATATTCTTTTTTTAATTTGCGAAAAAAATATGCCGCCAAAAAGTCGTGGATCATTTTTTTCTTTTCTTTCTTTAGTCCTATTTTCATCCATACATGATCTAGAAATGTAAAATGCATCTAATTTGCAAAAACCTAAATTATTTACATACAAAGATGATGTACTTGGCAAAAGAAAAAATTTGATACCCATATTGCCCTATTTAAAACGAAGAGTTACCACCGCATTGCATTTTTGTCAAAACGCAAACTAGCACGAATTTCAAAAAAAGCTGAGACCCGTATTTAATTAAATTGACTAAAGATTAAAATATGTTAATTTGGCATTTTTATTACAAACAACCCCGAATAAAAAATTCAAAAACTGTGTTTTTTTACAGAATATCCTTAAAAAAATGACATGGATGATCGTCCTTGGACAAATTGTATATTCAGTTGGACGCGCCTTAAAAAAACCTTTCTTATGATACCCATATTGTATATGTTGGTAAGGAAACAGATTCTCAAATTAACAAAACATGCAAAAATATACCCATTTTCAAAATGGTACAGCTCACGAGAGGTCAAAGCTGGAGCCGAAATATGTTGAATGTCATCTTAAAAAAGTCCATGGTTCATTTTTAGGAGGGTACATCGAGCACTTTTTTTGGTGAGTCGCTCTACTATACATATGATAAAAGACTGGAATGCAATGTTCATTTTGAATCATATTCATCTTATCGAGGTATAAAAATGCCTCAGGTGGTACGAAGCCTTTTTGCAAAGCTTCAGATATATACTCTTCATTTGTATAGTACGGGGCCATTATTAAATTATTTTCTTTACATAATGTTCATCTTAAAATATAATTTCTTATTAATTGTATTATAAAATTGTCTATTCTTATAACATTTGAACTATTATACAATTTTTTGTTCGATATGTATTTTCTATAATTACTTTGTGATGATCTATATGTTGACATGCAAGCTCTTAAACATTTTCTTTCAAAAACACGTATGGTGAAAGATTAAACCATGTCGGGCATCCGTAAGTGATAATTGTTCGTATTAATGACTGATACATAATGGCCTGGGTTCTATATTCCACTACGAAGTGAAAGTGGAATCGTTTTTAATTCCACATTATCAATTCCGCTGTGTTCTGAAAAACGAGTGAATCGTTTTTTTCACGACGATTTCATTTTCATTTTGTTCTTAGCAACAACATAAAAAAATGCGGGAAAAAAACCAAATTATCACTTTAAAGTGAATGAAATTGCAATAAAGAAGAGTGCATTTTTTAACAAAAATAAAAATTAAACAAAAAAATACTTATTTTTAAAATAATATAAAATGAGTTTCGCAATTGTGATTTCCTAGTATTTAATTAAAAAAGAAAAACAAAGAACGGAAAATTTAAATAGAAAAAGGCTTCGTGACAGTTCAAATCCTTTGGAACTACCAGAAAAATCGTAAGACAATAATTAAAACTGAGTCGCAAGTGTTTAAAATTAATAATAAAAAAAAATAGTTTTATTGCGTATTTTAGATTAAATAAGTATGCATTTATCATGGTTTTAGAAGAATTATCACCAATGGCTAAAAAGACAAGCATTCCAATTATTTTGCAATTGGACACATCACTAATCAAAAAGGGAAATCATCGGTTGCGGTTCCTTATTTTCTATATTTTCAGTACCTTCGTCATTTTTATTTAATTTTTATTTAATCCTTTGCTAGTCGTCCCGAATGATTTAGCAGCTGGAACACCTTCGACTGCTGTATAATTTTTTACGAATGGTAGCCTTCCAATCAGCACAAGCCTTTTCCAACCAGTTGCATCGTTTTCTGGAGGTCCTAAGCTGTTTAATGTACTTGTTAAGTCCTTCCACAACTGGTCTTCAACTGTTTTGTCGCCCCTCTAAAAACCTTTGGCCAAACCAGATTTTTTTTGCATGAATGTTAAAAATGGGGCCTCTTGTTCCGGATTCATGTGTTTTCCCGTAAAAATACACTTTTTCAGTTAAATAAACGTATATTAACAACATATCACATTTACTTACATTGTTTGATTTTTTTTTTTTACGTTTAATATTCAAAATAATTTTATTTTCTAAAAAGTTTGGTTTTTCACTCAGTTAACTAATACCGTTTTACAATTACTTTTTTTGTAGTGAAATTGTTTTATAGAACACATCAAATCACTTTAATTCCACTAGAAACAAAATGAAAATGAAATTTTTCTTTTCAAATCACTTATGTGGAATTGGGAACACAAATTGAGCGGAAGGTTCACTTTCACTTCATTTTCGGAATGTAGAACCCATGCGAATAATTTTGACTTTTGGTTTTAAATATTTTGAGTAAAATAATGATTTTTACATGAAAAATGCATTTCGGCCTTTCAGTAAAATTTCATTAACATGGTTGTTAAAGTATAAGAATTTGTCTAAGTAAATACCTAAATATTTTACAATCTCCTTATTTGGTATGTATGTGTTATTGAAATTAGATTTAATCTTAAATGATTTCCAATTTTACCGACCGGCGGTCTAAATAGAATTGTTTCACACTTTTGTGGGTTAATCTTCATATGCCAATCCATAGTAAAACTTTCAACAATATCAAAAGATGTTTGTAGATTATGATTGATTTTTCAATAGTGTTGTCAGCATGATACATTATGATATCATCTTCAAAAGAGATTATGTTATCTATTTTACCTAGTAGATCCAGTATAAATATATTAAAAAGAAGAGGTGAATTGACAGTGCCTTGCTGTAATGCGTTTATAATTCTGAATGTTTTTCGACTCTCATGATTCTGATGAAAAATTTTAAATGTTTTATCGTGAACCATATTATATATAAGTATAATTAGGCACAATGGAAATTGATATTCTTTTAATTTAAATATTAAGCCTGGTATCCAAACACTATCAAAAGCTTTTTCCATGTTGATCAGACAACCCCCTGCACATAATTTTCGGTTTCAATTCCAATTTATGTTAGATGTAAGTAATTGTATTGCATTAGTTGTTGAATGCTTGTATTTCAACCAAAATTGTTTATCGCTTATTAAGTTTTTGTCTTTACAAAACTCAATTATATTATTATTTATACAGATTTCAAATACTTTACTTATATTAGGCAGTAAACTTATGGCTCGAAGGTTCTTTGGATAACTTAAAGCCTTATCCTTCTTTGGTAAAATAACAATTTAGCTTTCTTCCACTCATTGGGAAAATAGGTGTTATTAAGCATATTATTAAAAAGGTTACAATATTCGTAAATTATTACATTAAGAATGTTTTTCAAAACTATATTTGGTATTTTGTCTATACCCGAAGATAGTTTACCTCTTAAATTAGAAAAAATATAAAGAATTTTGTCCTTTGTTATGAAATAGTTTTCAGCCTGGTTTTCATTTAGTTCATTCGATTTCTTTTCATTGCTAAAATTAGTTAAAGTAGTTTTATTACTCTCGAAAGAGGTTTTAGATTCCTGGAATCTATTAAAGAAGTTATTAACTCGGGCATGTACAATGTTGTTATAATCGATATTCTTATAGGAGTGAACTGACTCCAAAAAGGAACCAATAGTATCTAACATTTGCTCCTTATCGTGTACTATGTAATTATTAAAGCTATCCCTTTCTAAGTTCCCTACGTCTATTCCTGCATTATTCAGCAAAAATTTATCGCTTTCAGGAATTTTTATTTTGTGTAGATTAAGAGGTTTACATTTTTTAAAATTCTTCTTTATTCCGTCAAACATATGCCTCGAATCTTTAGGATCTAGCCCAGTTAACTTCTCTTGAACATATTGATAATAAACTACTTTAAAATTTTCACTAATGAGTTTCTTTATCATCTTCAACTTAACCTTCAACATACTAAGTGCGGAATCAGTAAGAGTGTGTACCAATCTGTTGTGTCTCTTTATCACCGTAAGGATTGTACTTTTCTCCTGATATAGCTTCTTTATAATTGGGTTGGACGCCTTGGAAAATAATTCAACGTTTTGATGTTTATGCGTTACTTCCTCTATTGTACTTACAATGACATTATTAAGTCTTATCTAAATGAAAATCAATACGATTTCGATTATTTGGAGTTTGTGATTCATAATTAACTTTTTGGGCTACCCTATTTTTAAATTTTACCCAATTCGTTCTATTAAAGATATATTTAGATATAAGTGTTTCCTCTAAAAATATAAATAGTTGTTGTTCATTGTTCATAAAAGCATAAATCTGTATAACATTATGATCACTATCATAATCAATAATTTGGAGACAATTTAAAGTTTTATTTTCCGTAAGAATGTGTAATCTACAATCTGCGATACAGACATCTAAATATGAGCCCGTTCTAGGGAAAGAAGGCACCTGAAATATATTTCATTATCTACTAACCATTAAGTTTATTTCCCTTTGTATTATCTGTAGGATTTGTATTATCTGTAAGTTTAAGTCCCCGGCCAATATATAATAGTTACCATTATTTTGCAAATCTAAGGACTCAAAAAGTTTATGTAATTTTTTTTTTTTTTGTGATTGTAATAGTAGTATTTATTATACTTTTAATTGAACTTTATAACATAATATTTAACAATTTTATAAATTTTCATGAATTGTGTTATTTCCATTATTTCTAACAAATATTGAGATATTTCTTTTAAAGATGTTAATGTTTCTTTCCGATTTGATATAATTAGGCAGCATATTATATAGTTGTAGTCCCTTGAAGAGCAGCGATCTTTGCATTGCTGTCGTTGTCACCCTTTGTAATCTAAAGTTGTCTGCGTTTCGTAGGTTATATGGTTGAACTTCTTCCACATAGTTAAGCTGACCGATTAAATATTCCGGAGCATTTCCCATCTTCATTTTTTGGACACAGTTCAGTGTATTTAAAGTCAATCTTTGTTGTATATTTAGCCATTTTAATGTATCAAGCATTGTTTGTATTGAAGTATATCTATTACATTTTAATATTGCACTCATAGCTTTATTCTGGAGTTTTTGTAGTCTATCTAATTGTGTTATTGTGCAGCATGTGTATAGTATTGTGGAGCCAAATTCAAAATGTGGTTTTATTATAGTATTGTACATATTAATTGCCGTTATAATCGATAATTTATTTTGAACCCGTTTAAAGAACCCGATTTTTTTTTGCCAATTTTTTTACATATATATTCAACGTGCTGTTTAAATTTTAAGTCCTTGTCGATTAGGAAACCGAGATATTTCATTTGATTAACTTTTCCAATTACTTGATTATTTATTTTTAAAATTACGCTACTGTTCATGTTAATTTCCATTATTTTAGTTTTACTTTCATTTCGTTTTAATTTGTTCATTTTGAGCCAATTGTTTATATTGTTCATGTCTTGATTTAAATTATCTGCACATTCTCCCTCTATATTTCCATTAGCATAAATCAATTTGTCATCAGCATATAAAACAATTTCGCATTTTTCTAAGATGTTGGGCATATCATTTATATATATTATAAATAATAATGCTCCTAATATTGATCCCTGTGGTACACCGAATTCATTATCAATTTTATCTGATTTGATACCGTTAACTTTAGTTATTTGTTTTCGATTTGTAAGATATGATTTAAACCATTGCATACATATATAATTTCTGAATTAATATCTCTCTATCAATAGTCTCGAATGCTCTTTTAAAGTCCAAGAAAAGTGAAATTATCTTATTTTTTGTGTCTCTGTATTTCCATCTATTTATCACATAGTTAACTGTTGTTTCCCAAGAGTATTTTTTTCTGAATCCAGACTGATATTTTGAGAATAAGTTATTTACTTCCATATAGTTTTTCAGCTGTTCTTTTACAATTTTTTTTCTAAAATTTTTTCACAAGTCTTTATAGTGTTTATTGGACGGAATTCATCACATCTGTTTGTTTTAGCTACTTTTTCTACCGGAGTTACCATTGAATATTTCCAATTTTCAGGAAAAAACACCATTTTCGAGGGATTTATTAATAACGTACTTAAAATATAATATAAAATTTGGTTTTATTTAAAATGAGATGTTTGTTCTTTAATATCAAAGCTTAGAATGAATATTTATTACTCTGCCAATTGACAGACAGTTGATTAAGACTCACAAGTCGGTACATAAACAAGACGGCGTTTAGTCGTCTTTGGTATTGCCAACAATTAATCATATTTTTACCGACACTGTTCCAGTTATCTAAAATTATCTTAATTGAAACTTTGTTGAAATCTGGTTTATCTTTAAGGCTTTTGCATAAGTTTTTTAGTTCTAAGGATATTGCACGGAATTTAAATCTAGAGTTTATCACATGTATTTTGTTCGTATATTGCACGTTTTCTATTGTATCTCTTATTAATTTTATACTATTTACAAAGTAATTATTAAATTGGGTAGCTATTTGATAGTTATCTTTATACTCTATATTATTAAATATCACAGTCTTTATTTCAGTCTCGTTTTTTTTTTTAAGTACTAAGTCTTTTATCTCCTTCCACATTTCTTTTTGGTCTTTGGCATTATTTATTTTATTATTTACATATTTTTTTTCAATTTTACTTTTATGTATATTTCTTATTGCTTTATAATCTTTCCACGCATTTTCTGTATTTTCGGTTTTTGCAATTTGGTATTTAATAATTTTTTCTTCTTTGAGTGCTTTTAACTCTTTATTGAACCATTTGTTTGTATCGTTCGTTGTATTAACTATTTATTTGTAAATTGTTTAACCGTATTTTTTAGAAATGTATCAATTATATTAACGCATTCATTTACATTATTGCTTTCGCTACATTTTAAAATTGCGCTAAGTTCTCTATTTAAAAGCTCTTTATTATATTTGAATATTTCTATTTCTTTCTTATTTATTTGGTTTTGATTTTGGTTTATATATTTGATTTTTATATCTAAAGATTCATGATCTGCTATTTTATTTGCACTGTTGTTTTTCGTTGAAATATTACCATTATTTGTTATTACGTAGTCTATTATTGTGCTTGAGTTTTGTGCGATCCTAGTATATTCGTTAACTATTTGTTTCAATCCGTTATCATTTAAAAGACTTTCTAGTCTGATTTTGTATGTATCTTCTTTGTTCCAATCTATGTTAAAATCACCTGCTATTATTATATCATAATTTGTTTCACATATATCTTCGATTATTTCCTCAAATACTGTACAGAATTCCGCTTCGCTACCACTTGGTGATCTATACACCGCCATTATTAAAATTTGCTTTTTTTTTGAGCTTAGCCATATATGCACTAATCTAATAATTTGACTCAGAAATCCTCTCACCTAATTTTGAAACATTCCATAGCTTTTTAAAATAGACAATAACGCCTCCTGTGCTGGTTGAATTGGAAAGCGTATTATAATGATAGTACTCTTGTAATTGTATTTCACTTTCATTAATGTCTTTTGTTACATGGGTCTCTGTAAGTATTATAAAATCTGGGTCCTGTTCCTCAGCAATTATTTCCAATTGATTGTAGTTATTTACTAATCCGCATACATTTGTGTAAATACCGCGTATCTCCTGTAGTTGTTAGACTATTAGCCCCAACCTCTTCTTCTTCATGTTCAGTTTATTTAGATATACTGGACATTCTTTATTGGATGTGACATGATTTTCGTTAAGTCCCATATTTAACTTTTTGTTCGCTCTTATACAGTTGATACATTTATTTATTATTTCCTTTTTGCATTCTTTCGTTTTGTGGTTTCCATGACATCTATAGCAAATTTCTTCATTTTTACATTCGCCTTCCTTGTGATTATATCCTAAGAATTTAAAGCACTGAATTATATCAGTTTCATCAAATATTCTACATCTTTCCCCCACCCAATGTTCAATTTTTGAGTGGCCTTAATCTTTGTGTACGTCTCTTTATCTACTATTATTTTCACATTATAGATTGTTTTATTATATTTTTTATATTCAAACGATTTCACTATTTTCATGTTCTTGTAGTTGTTGATTTTGTCTCTTAATTTTCTCTATTAAATCTTTTTCGGTGTATTTAAATGACATATCTGTTATTATTACTGACATCTCATTTTCATTTGTAGCTTTTATTTCATATGTATCACTCATTTTATTTTCAATAGCATTTTTAATTTTTTCTCTTTCTTCATTATTTTCACTTTGTATCACAATTGTTCCATTTGTTCTGTTTTCAATGTTTATTATATTCAGGTTAACTGGAATCACCTTATTGTTTAAGTCCTCTTTTGTTTTTACTATTTTTTGTTTTTCTTTAGGTTTTATAATTAATGGCACTTGTTTTTTCAAATCTGGCAATGCCGTATTTTTTTTATTGTCTCAGCGAATGACAGCTTGTTTTGTTTATCACCTGTTTCTTTTATTGCTTTTTTAATTTCATCGCACATCTTTACATTGTTTTTTTTTTAATTGTGTTATAAATGTCTTTATTTTTATTTTCATTTTTATTTTTTTTATTTAATTCGGATTTAAAATTGGAATCGTTGTTACCCGAAGGATAATATGCAGAAATTATGTACATTGTTTTATTAGCAACCATTGGTATTTTGATTACACAAGTTTCAAGATATATAAATAAATTAATTGTGTTGTTAAAATAATTGTTATATTTTAACTTATTTCGGATCAATATCGCTGTCCCACCACCTTGTTTTGAACCAATAAATTGAAGTTTATGTTTCGGGTTTAGTTTCGTTTCATTTAATAGTACGATATCCGGATTGTATTTGTAAAGAAATTGTTGAAGGTCATACCTTCTACTAATGTATATTAAAGAATTTACATTAATGTGTATAATTTTAAGATTTTTTGATATTGTGTTCATTGGAGTATTAGCCATGTTTAATTGGCCATGTTTATTATCCAGTTGCTTGAATCGACGAATATTGTACTAATATGTATAATCAGCGGACGGAATAATTCCTCCAGAGGAATACGTGTATTTTGTTTTTGTTACAATAACAAAATACATGTATTCCCCTGGAGTAATTATTCCGTCCGCATTATTAAAACAGAAGGTAAATAAAGAATCATAATCATAGTTTATTTCGGAAAACGTAATGCGTTTAGAAAAATTACATGAATATGTTGTTAATTTGATAAAAATTGAGCAACAACCATTAGGTTTATAAAAGTCTAGAGATTCTTTTTATTCAAATAGCATACAAGTTATTGATGCATTAAAAAAAAGCGCATATTATTTAAACGCCGTTACAATTTGGAGTGATTTTGAAAAGAAAAATAAAAAAAAAAAATAGGAAGTGAGTAGTAACATAAAACCACATTAAAAATTTATCATTTTAAAATTTCGAAATTCCAAAATTAACTTATCCCTAATTTAACCATGTCATTTAGGTGGTTTCAAGGCTAAATGTAATTTTTATACCTAATATTAAATTTTTTGACTAACTATTAGAGTGCTACTAACCTACCATCCAACCACCTTCTAATTTTATTCAATGGTATGCCAAGTCTTTCTTACACAACTGGATGATGCTCTTATGTCAAAAATTCTTAACAACAATACAGTTTTTGGAAAACGGACAGCTCGACAAGGGTGATGAACCTTATTCCATTTTATCTCATTTACTACATCCACATGAAGTCTTTCCAACTCGACATCTTGATGGGTATTTAATTTTAATACACGAAATAAAGAAGTTATATACTAACTCCATATTATTTTTTTGCAACTCATAAAACACAAAACATGTCTTGTCTATTCTCGACCACAAGTGAAGTACAAGTGTAAAATTTCTTTTTGTATTTCTCATTTGAGAAGATAGTTTTTCTTTATAGTTTTTAACGATATGGATAGGGCCATTCGGATATTTTCAAAAATTGTTTAAAAGTTTTACTTTTAATTCCCATGAGCGTAGTAGATTTTTTCTAATTTTTTTGTTTCGTTATCAGGTGTAAAGGCGGTTGACAAACGCGATGGTGCCGGTGCACACAACTGGGGATCTGTTAAAGAAGAAATCGATGATATTAATAAATCTAACACTACTACTGATGCCGATGCTACTTTAACCGATAAAGACGAATCATCAAATGAACAATCAGCCGAACAACCTGCCGTACCCGAGGAAGAAGAAGTCAAGGAATTGACTCTAGATGAATGGAAAGCATTGAGGGGTGAACGTTCAAAGCCACAGTACAATATTCGTAAGGCTAACGAGGGCGAAGATACCTCTCAGTGGAAGCAAATGGTTGTGCTGACTAAAAAGAAGGACGGTGACAGCGAAGAAGAATTTGAGTATGACCCATCTATGTATCCACAACGTGTTGGACGCTTGCAACGTATAGTCGACATTCAATTTAATTTCAATGATGGTCGCCGTGGTGGTGGTGCTGGTGGTGGGGGGTTTGGACGTGGCCGCGGTCGTGGTCCACGCCCTGGTGGCGATAATAAAGGACCTCGTCCAGAATCTGGACCTCCCAGACAACAGCGTAGTTTTGGCGGCGAAAGACAACAAAAGCGTGGTCCTTCAAATGCCCTTAAAGTAGACGACGAACGCCAGTTCCCAACTCTGAGTTAAACTTTCAACAACTTTACCCAAGCTCTTCTAGGCTGACAAATAAAGTCGGCTTGCAAATAAATAAAAAAAAAAAACAAAAGCATTTTAATTGCACTTAGTCGTCGTCATCCTCATAGCCACTCCAAAACTAATAAAGCCACAAATAATTCCCCGCCCCTCCTCCTTTCATCCATTAATATTGAAAAAGATTTTGTTTAGTTTTACTTCCACCAACGTATGAATATAGGAAAACAAACAAAATATTAATTTTTAATGGTTATTTTTTTTTTATATAAATAATAATTTTGCAAAATACAAATGAAATTAGTTGTAATCGAAATTGAATGAAGTTCTATCAACACTGAAAACTAGAAGATGAAATGAGTCAAATTCAAGAACATCAAAAGTATGACAACAGTTGTACCGTATGCCAATACAAACAATTTTGATATCTCAATGCTCTCAATCGACTTTAAAAACTGCAGAGACATCAATCAACATTCATTTAACTTGTTTTTGTGTTTGACATCATGTATAATCATCGAAAAGAACTTTAAATTAGTAAGAAAGAAGAAACAAAATGGAATTTGTTTATTATTACTGAAGTTTTACTTACTACCATAATACTACTATGTATAATTAATTATTACTATTATATATTGTATAGAAGCAAACGTAATACTTCTATTATTTTACTTTTAATTACAAATAATAACTTTTTGGAAAAAGAGAGGCATTTTTGTAGAATTGCCTCTATTTTTATTTTATAATTAATTAATAAAAAAAAACTATTTAAAATAGTTGAAACCCAAAATGAATGCGTTTTTATTTTCAAACTCTTACTTGCTAATTGTGACAGCGTTGACTGTGATCGATTTGAGGTCACGTATATCAACATAACCCGATACAAGCCGCCCTGTTAAAGTAAACATTGCAAAACTGTAAACACAAGAATTAAATTAAGATAAATCTAATATGGATTTGTTATTCTTTTAAATCCATTTTGAATTTAGCTTAATTTAATTCTAGTACATGCATTTTTGTAAAATTTTAATTTTTTCTTTTACATTATAATAAGTAGGCCAACCAAAAACAGCTCTAAAAACAATGTTGTAAGCTCTTAAAAAGCTCGAAAAACGGTGAAATAAAACGTAAAAATAGAAGCAGTTAAAAATTTAAAATTAATATATCCTCCCCACACTGTGATACAGTTTGTCATTCCGTTTGTAATGTGTCGAAATATCGGTCTTAGACCAAATAAAGTATATATGTATATTCTTGATCCATATTAAATTTTTAGCGATGCCCGTCTGTCTGTCAAGGACCGTTTTTTAAACACATTTCGCTTTATGACAACTAAAGCGCTGTAGTAATATTTTACCACAAACATTTTTTCACCTCTAAAATGTTTTTAGACTCTCCATCCCATAGTGCAGGAGGGTATATTCACTTTGTCAAATGTTTGTAATTCTTTTAAAAAATTCTGGGACCCCATAAACTATATATATTCTTGATCAGCATGAATAGAGAAGTCGATATAGCCATGTCCGTCTGTCCGTCCGTCTGTCTGTGGAAACACAAAATACTCCGACAATACAGAAGAGGTACTGCTAATTTTCAGTCAAATTGTTTGTTGATATCATGAGCAGTTTTCTAGTGAAAATGATCAAAATCGGTTAACGCGTTCAAAAGTTATGAGTGAAAATGTGGGAAGACCTCTAAATATTTTAAAGCAAATTTTAAATTATACTATTTATTTCATCATACATACGTACATTCAATGCTTATACACAAGAATATACGCAAGCAGGGATGGCTGTCAATATCGCTGAAGTACCGTCCCCGATTCTAACACCTTTCAACTGACTATCGTTATCGCTTAAATACCGTTACCGATATTCTTGAAATACCGTTATCCGTAAAATACCGTTACCTTAAAATACCGTTACCTTAAAATACCGTTACCGAAATAATCTAACAAGATCTGAACAAAAAAACTTCTGTAAATAGATATATTTTCCCAAAGTATGATCATAAACTAGACAGTCATTTAAACTCGGGCATAATGCGGTTAAAAATTGTGGTGTGCATTAATATTACCTGAATAACTAAAATAACGTTATCCTTAAAATGCCGTTACCAAAATAATTGAAAAATCTTTTTCCCTAAAATAAAGTTACCGAAATATCTAAAATATCGTTACCGCTAAAATACCGTTAGCGAAATAAATAAAATACCGTTAACGCTAAAATACCGTTAACGCTAAAATACCGTTAACGCTAAAATCCCGTTACCGAAAAAACTGAAGTATAGTTTCCCCTAAAATACCGTTACCGAAATAAAAGAAAATAGCGTAACTACGACCAATAACCACATAGAATCGGTTACCATCCATGGTCATGATCAACACTTAAAAACAAAAAAAAAACCCACAAAATATTGTTGTTGTTTTTTTGTTTTGTTTTGTATACAGTATGTATGTACGTATGAATTAGTAGCAATCGCATGCAGAGTTGCCAGGTTTGACGATTTGTCGTCATTTTGATGATATTTAATACCCAAAATAACTAAATGACTATTTGACGACTTTTGCTTCCAAAATGACGATTTTTTGACAATAATTTAATATGTCAGCAAGATCTACTTATTTATCATTCTCATAAAATCGCCGGCTCGATTATTAAATTTATATTATTTCGTCAAAAATTGAAAGCAAAAACATTGTTTTTTGATCGATAGCTAGCTTTTATATGCATGTTTTGAATACAATTTTTTCTTCTAATCAGTCTGTTAGCGGTGCTACCAATATTGGTGCTACCAATATACCTAATGATGATGGTTTTTCATTTCGAAATGTTGATTTATATGAAATGATCACAGCCTTTAAATCCATAAAATCTGGATCATTTGGATATGATGGCTTTACATTGAAATTTTTGAAAATAATAATGCCTATGATTGGAGATTATATGCTTTATATTGTTAATTCTATACTAACTACATCAGTTTTTCCTAAATTATGGAAAGTTGCAAAGATTATTCCGATTAGGAAAAATAATGACTTAGATACATCTGATAATTTCAGACCGATATCAATTTTGCCCATTTTATCTAAAATGGTTGAATATTTGATGAAGGCCCAGTTGCTTGAGCATATAGACAATAATAAGTTGCTTCACGAAGCTCAATACGGCTTTAGGCGGAATCGTAGTACAACCTCGTTGTTAATAGGCCTAACTGACAGTATTAGGAGTAGGATATCTGATCGTGGTACTTGTGTGTTACTTTCCTTAGATTTAGCTAAAGCTTTTGATAGAATAGATCATTCTCTCTTAGTTGAAAAATTAAGTAAATGTTTTGGGTTTTCTAGGACTGCCTGCAAGTTGATTTTTTCATATCATTCTGGCAGAAGGCAATATGTTTATAGCAATGGTTCTTCTTCTGGTATGCTACCAGTATATAGTGGGGTTCCCCAAGGATCCGTACTTGGTCCACTGCTCTTTATTATGTTTATAAATGATTTGTTTAGTAGTGTAATGAATAACATTTGCATACCATTTGCCTTCGCGGATGATGTACAGCTTCTTTTTAGAGGTAGTGTTCAGTTTCCAGATGTTTTAAAGAACATGATTGATTATACCATGGGTATATTGAGTGGTTGGATGTCCTCTAATAACCTGTGCATAAATGCTTCTAAGACAAAAGCCATGCTGTTTGGCACTAATGTTTATGATAATTGTTTGTCCATTTTATTGCATGGGAACACAATAGAATTTGTTGATAAAATTAAGTGCCTTGGTATGATTCTTGACTGCAAATTGACCTTTGAGCATCATATAAACTCTGTAGTTTCTAAAATAAATTTTACTTTGAGAAAATTATATAACCTAAACTTGTTCCTTCCTTTACACATTATGGAGAGAATAGTTCATGCACTGCTTATGCCTTTATTTTTATATTGTCTAGAAGTTTATTCTGGAACATATGGTTATATAATGAGGAAAGTAAGATTGGCCTTTAATAGAATTATCAGGTATTTATATTCTATAAGGTTGCACCAACATATTTCCTCATTTGTTTCAAAGTTTTTCAGGTTGTTCGTTTTCTGAGTTTGTTAATATTAGATGCCTATTACATTTTTATAAGGTTTTGAAAATTAAATCGCCTGTTTTCATAGTAGACTTGTTTGAATTTTGTAGAACTGTCAGGAACAGGCAGATAAAGTTTCCAAAATTAACTCCAATTGTGGAAAGATCGTTCCAGGTGAGAGTAGCACGGACTTTTAATCATTTGCCAAATACTTTAAGGCGAGATTTCTGTGATTCGGTTAATACATTCAAAAGAAAACTTATTCAAAATGTTTCTAATAGATGATAGAAGAGTTTTTTTTTATTTTATCAGCAATTAATGGCTGATATAGATTAAATTTTTTTGTTTAAGATTGTTTGGGATTTGTTTTTTTTTTATTTTTTAATTATTTTATAATTAATATTTTTTATTATATATTTTTTTTTATAATTATTTTATTAATTAATTTTAAATATTTATCTTGTTATAATTATCTTGTTATAATAATACAGAAATATTGTAACTTGTTTTTGAGTAGAAGTTTATGACCGATTATGGCCAAAAGGCTAGGTCATTGAAAATGAAGAAAATAAAATAAATAAATAAATAATATGATGTGAAATACAATTTTGCAAAAATGCAAATCCTAGAATTGAATAAAACTTAATCCAAACCGCATTTATTTTATTATAAATTCATTACGGGTTTAGCTTAATTTAGTTTCTGTGTTTATATGTTTAGAACATTTTTTTTAAATTTTTATAAAATTTAATTGGAGTTAGATTTAAAAAATTTTCATGTTAAACCACAAGGCATGGACTTTTTTTGCGAAACAAACAGATCTCTAGCCCGAATATATTTCATGTTGAAAGATGATATATATACAACTTTAAATGAAACAAAATAAATCCAAAAATAAATCCGGTGCTTTAAAAACAGGCTTAATAATATAAATAAAGTGCCAAAATTTAATAATTAAAAAATATAACATTAAGTTTGTTCGATAACACAAAAATTTGTACAAGTTTTTACTGGGAGGTGTTCGTTTAGACAAATATGCAGTAAAAACTGGTAAAAAGAGAGAGTAAAGTGACAGTTTGATGCCAAAGAACTTACAAGTTTTTACTGGATACATTTTTGCCAGAAAGAATTTGTAAGATGAAGAAAACATATGACTAAAAAATAAAAAAATATGCTTGTATATTTAGTAAACAAAAGCAAAAATTAAATTAAATTTTAATTGTTTATGGATTGAAAGTGAAAATTATTAAATAATTAACTATGGAAGAAGTTAAAAAACATTTAAATTATTTTTGGTCGATAATTTCAATTAACTTTTTCCTTTTCCATAATGACCAGTTGATTTTTTTTTTAATATTTAAAACAAGCTATTTTATCTAATTTAATAATTCCTACAAATTTTCTGTTCGTTTACTTTTTTGTAAATTTGTCTTACTATTTGTAATTTTGTTACTGAGTAGTTTTTACTGAACTTTACAGGAAAAGTAATCGAACAGACTTATTGTTAAAGAATTTCCAAATTTTGTAAAAGAATTTAATATTTAAAAAGTTGTGCCACTGAAATGTTGTTCACAGAATTATGCAGATATAAGTGATTAACAGTTCAAGTGGTAAAACTTGTTTGATTTAAAGTTGTATTTATTTGATCTTTCAACATTATATTTTTGTTATTTTATTAATTAATAGTCATATAATTACAAGTTATATACTATTACCCTAACCGAGCACTAGCTACTATGGCCTTCGGCGCATTGTAGCGAAAACAGATCAGTGCCTCTGGTGGGAATCGAACCCACGACCCCCGCACTGATAAGTCAGCACGCTACTAACTAGCCTACTGGGGCACACTGTTTCAACATTTTATAAATATGAATATCGTTTTAAAATATAATGATTTTCGAAGTTTAAACCAAAGAGAAGTGTAAAAAATCGTGTTATATTACAACGATAACACGTTAACATTTGAAATGTGAATAACATTATTGTATTTATTTTTATTAAAACTTTATCCCTCTTCTAACAAATATATTTTATTTTGACGATTTTTCAAAATATGATGACGATTTTGACGGTTTTTTCTAGAAAATTTGTCGTTTTTATGCTTTGCAAACCTGGCAACACTGGTTATGAGTGCAAATGCGAGAAGCCCTCGAAAAATTGTTAAGCTAATTTATGAAGTATGCGTTTGTTTTCCATATACCAGGCTTGCCATATACCTTTTTTTGTTAATCCCAACAAATCAAAAAATCACCAATTAGAAAAAAGGTAGAACAAAATAGTTTAGTTAAAATTCTTTATTTATTTGACTGCATTAACCGGAGTTGCCAGACACATTAATCGTTATCAGATCAAAAAAATATCCAGGAACAAAATCCCCGAATCCAACAATGTAAATTCATAACTTTTTTTCGTACACTATTTTTACTTATTTTCATTCTCAACCTTTAATAAATTTGCAAGGAAACTCTTACACTCTAATTACATTTATTAAAAACCCCATTAAATTTAAAGGACATTCACTTTCAGAACTTTTTTATTTAACACATATAAGGTGCATACTTCATCTTAAAATCTTTTGATTATATGCATTTGTTTTCCTTAAAAGTCCTAATTTTTATTTGATACATACAAAAATAATCTAAATTAAAGTATTGATGTGTAAAAACCAATCGAATTTTGGGAAAATTTCTTAGGGTTCTTATTGTAGGAGTCGTAAACGAGAATTGCACAAGCAACTGAGCTGAAAAACAATAATTTCAAATACCAGTTTCTTTAATTTTTTGTGTCTCGAAAACACCCTAAACACTCGAAAGATTTTCTTTTATAATTTTTGACAAACTTAGTTTCATCACACTTTCCGTTTTACTTATGTGATGTATAGTATAAACAAATGTGTTGTAATGTAAACTGGCATTTCATAATTATTTCATTATGTATGTCTCCGCAAGCGTATTTTTGTTCCCTTAAATTTATCTAAAATTCTGATTATTCGAAACTGTTTTTATGCGTTTGTATTCATTGCATCTCTTCTAACGATCCAAAAATATATTTTAGTAACCCTTATTTCTTTCATTATTATATAGGCAAAGAGACAAACAACAGGCGAATTTTACAACAGTTTTTTTAACATCATATGGAACTATAAAAATATATATATTTTTCATTACACGTTCTTCTTTAGCTAATCAGAATAACCTTTGAATACCCACTGTTATAAGCATGCAGAATTTCAGATTCATTTTAGTAAACTTTAATTAAACATTTTTTCTTTTGAAACATCCCAAATACATTAATCAATCAGTCATATTTTGTTTTACTTATAAAAACACCATTATTTTTGTTATTTTTACAAAGAATATAGATATTAATATTGTTTGCACTTTCCCTGGTTAATGCAAAAACCGAGATGGAGGGTATCCAAAAATTCGTCACAGCCGAATTTAATCTTTTTTATACCAAATTCGGCACATCGGACTTTAATGCTTTCACTTGTTCATTATTTGTTTCTTTTTTCCATTTGTAGCATACATTGGGGAATTTCATTTCCAGTGACTGAACTTTTGAAACCGATATCTTGGGATCGGGATTGAAACTTCCCCAAGTTGAGTCCTATTGGGTAGTTATGACACAAAATTTCAGCGGGATCGGGATGAAACTTCCCCAAGTTGAGTCCTATTGGGTAGTTATGACACAAAATTTCAGCGGGATCGGACAAGTACTCTCCGAGGATGTTGAATTTTAACGTTTTCGTCAAAAATGCCTTCTTTTCGGATACATATAACTAATTACCTTTTGTAGTTAGAAAATTTTGACTTTTTTTGCAAATTGTAAAAACATATTTTTAAGGTTAAATATAATATTAAGGTTAAGAATATTTAAAAAATAAAACAATATATAGGCCAGAATAATAGTGGAAATAACACAACCAAAAAATTTAACTAATTGTGCATTATTATTCGTTAGTTTAAATAAAAGAGAGTATTAGTGAAATGCGATCGCAGGGAAATCGCTATAACTTTTTAATGAAACCGACCCAAGTATTTTTTTTAAATAGTAGAGCTCACAATAAGAATAATTTTATAAAAAAATTTTTCGAAATCTTGATTAAGTTAGAAAAATTCTCGAACTTTTGAAATAAATAGCTAAATTTTTCGCGTGGTAAGTTACAAATCAAAATTAAGCATATATATTACAAATGGCTTTATTTTTAATCATCTATGCGAAATTTCAGACAAATCGTTTAAATACATCGCCTGGAAAATACAAAGCTCAGAAGCAACTTACAAAAATATTATTGTCAATATCTTTTGCAAAACTGTTCAAATTGATTTATTTTTTAACTAGAATATATTCTTAACCAAAAAATTATATTTTTTCGAAAAATTATAAATCACTTAGTTTTATTTTTAACCTAAAGTAAAAAATTTTGTTTCTTTTTTCAAAATGGGTAATTTTTTTAAGAAAGTTTAGCTCTTTTCCTTTAACTGATTTTGCACTGCCGTTGCTTTAAAGCAACACGTACTTTAAAGGCCTGATAACATTGGATATGAGAGAGATATAACAACGAAATAAAAAGCATTGTTAATTTGAGGTCTTACCGATACAAATAAATAAAAAAAAACTGAAATGCTATTGTTCCAAAGTTGCCATACACACACACACACACAAAACTAGGTAATATTGCGTAAAACTAAAGGTTTGCTGTTTTACGGCAATATTACCATGCAAAAATTGGTAATTTTTTATGTTTGAAAAATCACCTAAAATTTTAGGTAAATCAACAAAAATATTTTGTTGTATTAGCAATTGTAAAATAGTTAATTTGTACTCATTTTTCGGTAATATTTCACTGGTTTTACATAGTGTCCACACTAGATATTAAATTTAATATTTTTCTATCAGCAAACTTCAAATTCAATCGCAGAGAGAATTATATTACGTGTCGTGTGGACCACACATTACTGTTACTGTTAGGGCCATTATTACAACTTGCCTTTAAAGTAATTGTTAGTAAAAAGTAACTTTAGCTAAAGTGAGGAATAAAGTAAGCTATAATGTTTTTCGTTATTACAACTTCCCAATAAAATAAAATTAATATTTTTGATAATGTGGCAGCACCAAACTAAAAACCGATTATTGGTTTATGAATTGGTTTATAAAAATACGTAGTGGCAACGTACTTTTATTTATTTGTTTACAAACAAACAATAATTTGTAAAATTCGGTTGCGAAATTCGGTATTTTCTTATTTTTCTTTATAGAGCAGAAAATGTGGCAACTTTAAACACATAAAAGTTACGTTTAAAGTTAAAGGCAACAACATCTTCCCTTTAGCTTATCTGTCACTTTTAGCTTAAAGTATACTTATAATAACGAAAAACTAATAATCTGTCAGATAACATCCGAACTTTAGCTATTGGCAAGTTGTAATAATGGCCCTTAGGGCCGTTATTACAACTTGCCTTTAAAGTAAATGTTTGTAAAAAGTAACTTTAGCTAAAGTGAGGAATAAAGTGAGCTATAATGTTTTTCGTTATTACAACTTCCCAATAAAATAAAATTAATATTTTTGATAGTGTGGCAGCACCAAACTAAAAACCGATTATTGGTTTATGAATTGGTTTATAAAAATACGTAGTGGCAACGTACTTTTATTTATTTGTTTACAAACAAACAATAATTTGTGAAATTTGGTTGTGAAATTCGGTATTTTCTTCTTTTTCTTTACAGAGCAGAAAATGTGGTAACTTTAAACACATAAACCTTACGTTTAAAGTTAAAGGCAACAATGTCTTCCCTTTAGCTTATGGGTCACTTTTAGCTTAAAGTATACTTATAATAACGAAAAACTAATAATCTGTCAGATAACATCCGAACTTTAGCTATTGGCAAGTTGTAATAATGGCCCTTAGTATTATATCCACTGTTGCTAGGTTTAACGATTTATCGTCATTTTGACGATTTTTAGTACCTAAATTACTAAATGACGATTGGACGATTTTTGCTTCCAAAATGACGATTTTTTGACAAACGTTTAATATGTCAGCAAAACATGTTTATTTGCTATTATTAAAAAATTACCGGCACAATAAAATATCCTTTTCCG